>WBNM01041480.1:636-32031 GCA_013399055.1 Ramphastos sulfuratus
CGCCCTATGGACATCCACACCCTGTGCACATCCATCCCCCTGTGCACATCCACAACCTCTGCACATCCATCCCTGTGCACATCCACTCCCTGTGCACGTCCACACCCTGTGCACATCCACATCTTGTGCACATCCACACCCTCTGCACATCCACTCCCTGTGCACATCCCTCCCCCTGTGCACATCCACAACCTCTGCACATCCATCCCTGTGCACATCCACTCCCTGTGCACGTCCACACCCTGTGCACATCCACATCTTGTGCACATCCACACCCTCTGCACATCCACTCCCTGTGCACATCCCTCCCCCTGTGCACATCCACAACCTCTGCACATCCATCCCTGTGCACATCCACTCCCTGTGCACGTCCACACCCTGTGCACATCCACATCTTGTGCACATCCACACCCTCTGCACATCCACTCCCTGTGCACATCCCTCCCCCTGTGCACATCCACAACCTCTGCACATCCATCCCTGTGCACATCCACTCCCTGTGCACGTCCACACCCTGTGCACATCCACATCTTGTGCACATCCACACCCTCTGCACATCCACTCCCTGTGCACATCCCTCCCCCTGTGCACATCCACAACCTCTGCACATCCATCCCTGTGCACATCCACTCCCTGTGCACGTCCACACCCTGTGCACATCCACACCCTCTGCACATCCACTCCCTGTGCACATCCACACCCTCTGATTCTGCCTCTCCAAGTGCTGGGTTATCCAAACAGGTCCTTCACAGCACGCTCAGTGGGGGGGCCAAGTGCTGGGTTATCCAAACAGGTCCTTCACAGCACGCTCAGGGGGGGGGGGGGGGGGGTCGAGGGCCTGCGCCCTCGGTGCCCGCTGGTGGCAGCCAGTGGGGGTTGATGGAGCTGGTGTTCAGCTGTGGGAAATGGCTCAAAAATGGAAAATGAAACAAACAAACAAACAAAAAAACCCAAAAAAACCCAAAAAAACAAAAAGAGGCTTTGCCTGCCCCCCAAAATGTTCTGCCACATTCCTGGAGGAGGAGGAATGAGTGATGGGTGCATGCAAGGTGGGGTGGGGTGGCCATGTACATACATGGCCATGTATGTACATGGCCATGCTCTTGCTTGGCCGACCCACAGCCTGAGGGCATGTGTGGCATTATTTGGAGCAGGGTGATGATTGGTGAGCTGAGTGGTTGGGTGTGCTGCTCCCTCCCTAGCTGTGCACAGCCAGGGCATGCAAACCTTCCAGCCCAGCTCCAGCAGGGGGGCTCCGTGGCGAGGCTGTGCAGCCATGCTCCATCCTAACCCTGGTGGGGGTCACCCAGGAGCTAATGACCGATGTGGGGAGTGAGATGGCTGGGAGGGAGGGCAGGGATGTGCACACACAGGGCTGCAGGATAGAGAGGGTGCTAGAGGGGTGGACAACAGCAGCCCTGCTTTGCTGTGGGTGCTATGGGCCCACGGTGTGGGTGGTGTGTGTGGGTGGTGTGGGGTGTGCACATTTCAGACTAGGGCCAGGAGCTATCAGCTGCAGCCTGACCCCACCACGCACCAACAGACACCCAGCATGAGCCACCTGGCAGGCAGCTGAGTGTGCCACATCACTTCTTATCAAGAGCTAGAGGGTGAGGGGCAAGAGGATGGGGCTTGGCAGTGGTGCCCAGCAGCAGGACAAGGGGCAAAGGACACAAACTGGAACCCAGGAGGCTCCACCTGAACAGGAGAAAGTTGTTTGGTGTGTGGGTGCTGGAGGCCTGGAGCAGGCTGCCCAGGGAGGTTGTGGAGTCTCCTTGTGTGCAGAGCTTCCAAGCCCAGCTGGGCACAGTGCTGCTGGGCAAGCTGCTGTGGGGGCCCTGCTTGAGCAGGGGGGGGTGAACTGGATGATCCCCAGAGGTCCCTCTCTGCCCCCAGCATGCTGGGATTCTGTGCCTCTTGCCAGCTACCTGTGCCTGGTGATGCTCCAACTCAGTTGTGCTCATTGCCTGTTTCAGAGCAGGTCCTGGCTGGGGCTGCCTCACTCTGTGGCCCTGGGTAGATCAGGATGTGTTTAGGGTTTGTGCAGCTCCTGGCACAGCAAGCACTGGCATAAGGGTGCCCATGAGGGGATTGGAGTGGATGATCTGCAGAAGTCCTCTTTCAACTTCCCACCCTGCTGGGATGCTGAGCTCAGCTGCTTGTCATCCCTGGGCGCTCCAGCAGGACGTCGAGGAGAGGCTTTCAAGCCGTAGAAAAGGATGCACAATATCAAAACCCACTTTAGAAAAGGCAAGAAAACAGCAGCTCAGCTCTAGAAAAAAACAACCAACCTCTTGTCCCAGCCGCGGGCATCCTCCCCTCCGCCCCTCCTTGCGGGGCTGCTCTTTTGCCACCCTTTCCTCTTGCCATTTTGCTCACCTCTGCCTACAGCCCACCGAGACGCTTTCCTTTGAGGCTTGTCTGCTTCAGAGCTCTCCCACGAATTTCGAAGGGTTCAAACCCGGCAGCGGCGGCAGCAGGCTGCGAGGGGCCGAGCCTCAGACATCGGTGCTGATGCTGCGGGAGCGGGAGAAGGCTTCCCGCATGGCCGAGAGCCGGTTGGGGTTGAGCGCCTGCAGGTTGCTGACGCTCACCGGCAGCTCCAAGTCCTCCTGGCTCACCGTCTTGAAGCTGATTCGGTCCCCGCCGTTGTGCAGCTCCTCGGGGGGCTCTTGCAGGAAGAAGGTGGGGGGCTCGTAGGGGGTGCAGCTGGGGCAGCTGGGCCGGCTCGGGGTGGGCTTCTTGCCGAAGGGAGAGGAGGTGTAAAGGGAGGGGCCGTTGGTCAGCACTACGTTGCGGTTGCAGTGCAGCGGAGGGACGTGGGAGTGCACGGCGAAGTCAGGCTCCTCCTCATCCTCCTCGGACTCATCCTTCTTGCAGCAGTAGTACTGAAAAGGGAAAGGGGACAGGTTATGGATGCAGCCCGTCCCTGGAGGTGTTCGAGGCCAGGTCGGATGATGCCCTGAGCAAACCCCAGCTGGTGGGAGGTGAACCTGCCCCGCCGCAGGGGTTGGGACTGGGTGGTCTTTAAGATCTGTTACAACCCAAACCATTCCATGAGTCTATGAAGCTCTGATTCTGTGAAATGGGATGGCCCCGCAGGGCCAGGGCTCCGCTGGCGTTCCCAAGGGCATCCCAGCCCACCCTGCCTGCCTCCGAGGGGCTCCTCCCCAAATCCCTGCTCAGGGGAAGGCAGGCAGGGCACAGGAGGCTGCCTGCAGGCTTCCCCCCACGCTGCAACACCCTCTGGGGCCACATCTCGTGGAATTGCAGAATGGTTTGGGCTGGAAGGGACCTTAAAGATCATCCAGTTCCAACCCCCTGCCATGGGCAGGGATATTTTCCACTAGAACAGGTTGCTCAAGACCTCATCCAACCCTGGCCTTGAACATCTCAAGGGAGGGGGCATCTACAACCACCATGGGCAACCTGTGCCAGTGACTCCCCACTCTTACTGGAAAGAATTTCTTCCTAATCTCCAGTCTCTATCTTCCCTCTTCCAGCCCAAATCCATTCCCCCTCACCCTATTACTGCAAGCCCTTATAAAAAGTCCTTCCTCAGCTCTCCTGTAACCCCCTTCAAGTACTGGAAGGGCATCCTGGGCAACCTGTTCCACCTTGGGCAACCTGTCTCAGTGTCTCCCCACCCTCACTGGAAAGAACTTTTTCCTAATTTCCAGTCTCTATCTTCCCTCTTCCAGCTCAGATCCATTCCCCCTCACTCTATTTCTGCAAGCCCTTATAAAAAGTCCTTCCTCAGCTCTCCTGTAACCCCCTTCAAGTACTGGAAGGGCACCCATGGCAACCTGTTCCACCTTGGGCAACCTGTTTCACCTTGGGCAACCTGTTTCAGTGTCTCCCCACGCTCGCTGGAAAGATATTTTTCCTAATCTCCAGTCTCTATCTTCCCTCTTCCAGCCCAGATCCATTCCCCCTCACTCTATTTCTGCAAGCCCTTATAAAAAGTCCTTCCTCAGCTCTCCTGTAACCCCCTTCAGGTACTGGAAGGCTGCTCTGAGGTCTCTCCTGCAGGCTGAACCCCAAGCCCAGCCTTACCTGGAGCCTACAGTAGCAGAGGACAGCGATGATACAAAGCAAGATGACAGTTGCTAATATTCCACCTGTGATGACCACGGTCCCGGCTGTCATCCGCCCTCTTCTCCATTAACAGCCTGGAAAAGGGAGCACCTCGAGTTACTGCTGTGACTGGGCTGATGCTGACACCTGGCAATCCACCAGGCTGCAGCCCCCTGAACCCTCAGCTCAGCAGGCTGGAAGCCAAAAGGGTTCTGTGGGAGGAGGTGGGCAGGATCAAGCCAGGTCCTGGCACTGGGTACCTGTGGGAGCTCCCATTCCCACCTTGTAGGTGCAGGGGGATAAAAGAAGCTTCATGCAGTGTGTGAGAGTCAATGAGCAGCAGCTCTGCCTCTTCTGCATGCAGGATGGGGGATCCAAGGGAAAGAAAAGCTTCTCATTGGTGCCCATGGCACACAGGGCACCCTCCCCAGCTCCTGCCTGGGAGCAAAGAGCTTCAGTGATGGGAGAAAGAGCCTTGAGTGACCTGCACTAGTGGGAGGTGTCCCTGCCTATGGCAAGGGGTTGGAACTAGATGATCTTTGAGATCCCTTCCAACCTTAGCATTCTATGATTCTATGATTTGCAGTGATGATTGCTGAGCTGGACACATTTTTCTCTGAGCCTATAATCCATTTTCCCCACTAAAACAATGTGGTGTTTGAATTTGGAGTAGCTGGAGCTGCTCAGGCAGCCTTTAACAACTGCAGGGACAGGAGAGCTCCCTGAGCAGTCAGCTGAGCTGTGGGCTGTGCCCTGCTGCAGGGGGCACCGAGCTCCTCACCTTCACCGTGCTCAAGCCACCTCTTGAGCACCTGTGGGACCCCAGGGTGCTGCTTCTGGCAACCTTGGGCAAGCTGTTCCTGAGCTGGGACACAGCCAGCTGGACATCACAGAGACAGCATGGGCTTCAGCCTGGCCCCATAGGTGTGTTTTGGGGTACCACCAGCACCCTCCTGTCCCTGGAGTGTCCCCTGGGGGGCTCTGGGTGCTGACACAGAACTGGCAGGATGGAAGATCCCTGTTCTGGCACTGCTGGGCTCACCCAGAGGGCAGATGCTGTACATTGTGTGCAGTGCACAAGCCTCACATCCCCAGCTCAGGGCATCCCACTTGAATCCCCCCCTAGCCCAAGCACAAGATGACCAAGCTCTTTGGCACAGGAAGGATGCTGGGGAGACACATCCCTGCCTGCACACACCTGCAAACAGCACCAGCACCACTCCAGAGCTCAAGCTCCAGCAGACCTTTAGTGCTGCAAGCACTGGGCTGGGAGCAGGAGAAGCAGCACAAATGAAGAGAGAGATCCTACCCTGACCACCTACTCCACAAATGCTTTAACAAAGCTGCTTTCAGCTCAGGCTGTTGGGTCTGAACCCAAACCCCAGCCACCTCAGCCCCAAATTACTTCAGCAACTCTCTCTGTCAAGCATTTCACCTGCTTCCAAAGAAAACAAAGCTGTGCCATGGTTTCAGGAGCTTAATAACCTGCTAAAGTTGGGGAAGTGCTGAATGGATAAAGCAGCACCACATTAGCTGCTGCTGCTGCTCAGCGGTGTGGTAGCAGGGGAGGTTCATTTACACCAAGGGCCAAATCCTGGCCCCATTCCTTGGGCAAAATGCTCTGAGGAGTTCCAGGAGGGAGGAACACAGGGGAAGGGTCTGGAAGGAAGGAAAGGAAGGAGGGAGGGAGGGANAGAGAGAGAGAAAGAGAGAAAGAAAGAGAAAGAGAGAGAGAGAAAGAGAGAAAGAAAGGGAGAAAGAAAGAGAGAAAGAAGAGAAAGAAAGAGAAAGAAAGGGAGAAAGAAAGAGAGAAAGAGAGAAAGAAAGAGAGAAAGAGAGAAAGAAAGAGAGAGAGAAAGAGAGAAAGAGAGAAATAAATAGTGTTTGAGAAACTTTGATTCCTCTTTAAAGAGGGAAAGAGGAATTGACTGCACTGGGTGCTGTGGGCACCTGCACTGGTGTGGCAGAGCTGGCTGGAAGTGCCCAGCCATGGGTGCTTTGCTGGCCCCATCTGTAATCACTGTGCTGCCAAGGAGCCCAGGGCAGGGATGTGCAGGTGCAGCACTGGGTCTGAAGCTGCCAGACTCAGCCCCACAGCCTCTCAGGGACAAGCACTGCACTCACCAGAGATCAGCATCTCAGCAAGCTCCCTGCCAGCTCAAGATGGAGATCAGGTGGGCTCTGGCAGGCTGGGCTCTGGCAGGCTGGAATCTGGCAGGCAGGGCTCTGGCAGGCAAGGATCTGGCAGGCAAGGATCTGGCAGGCAGGGTTCTGGCAGGCAGGGCTCTGGCAGGCAAGGATCTGGCAGGCAGGGCTCTGGCAGGCTGGGCTCTGGCAGGCAGGGCTCTGGCAGGCAAGGATCTGGCAGGCAAGGATCTGGCAGGCTGGGCTGTGGCAGGCAAGGATCTGGCAGGCTGGGATCTGGCAGGCTGGGATCTGGCAGGCTGGGATCTGGCAGGCAGGGCTCCTCACTTCCTCACCCATTAATTAAGCAGCCACCAACCCCAGGGGGACAAAGGAGGCTCACACAGAGACATTTGCCACAGCTTCTGTCCAGCTGTGGTCAACCAGATGTGGCATCACAGCCACCACTGCACCAGAGCAAGGCCATTTGCACCTCCCTCCCCTAACACTGCTTAAAGCTGAGTACCTGGAAGCCTCAAGCTCTCCAGAGTGCACAGGGGGAGGGAGGAAAGCAGAGCATGTGGAGGCCCAGAAGCAGAACAATTCCTGTCTAGACCTCTTTTTTTTTTTTTTTTTCCCTTTTTCTGTTACATTTGGTCCTAATTTCATGCTCCACAGGCTCCCAGATTCATATATTTAGTAATAAATATCCTGGTAAAAGGAAGTGCTTTGCAGCTCTGCTGTGGGCTTGGAGGGAAATATGCAGGAGCCCTGGTATTAGGAACTGCAGGCATCAAGAGCTGTGGTCCCAGCAGATGGTCACTTGGCTCCTTCATTTCCACAGGATGTCTGAAACCCCCTCCCCAGCCCCTCTGCCCCATCCCAATCCACCCCCCTGAGCTGCCAGACAGCAGGAAAGGGGCTGCAGGGGGATGAGGTTAACCCCACACAGGCTGTTTGCCCCCAGCCCAGGGGAACTTTCCTGTAGGGAAGTGGTCCCCAGAGCTGTGGGGTGGCAGCAGATGGTGCCCCTTGGGGCTACTGGCAGCTGCCACATTGGTGCAGGCAGCTGGGGACTTGGGTGCAAGGCTTCCCCCTCACCCAGCACCCTGCTTTGCTGGCCCAGTGCAGGAAACAGGCACAGCAAAGACACTGCACTGCCTGGAGGTGCCAGGCTGCTCCTGCAGGAGTGCTTTGGGTGTAGACACAACCCTGTGCCACCTGCCCACTTCTGCCAGGACATCCACTGCTGCAGCCCCAGTGGCACCATCCTGCAGTCCCCTACGAGCTGGGTGTGCCAGGTTGCAAGAGAAAAGCCTTTTCCAGTCCTGGCAGCCTGGAGAAGACACCAGCAGAGCTCTCCCATCAGCTCCAGTCCCAGACTGGAGACCTCCTTCCTCACTGACAGCCCCTGCATGCCCCTGCCATGGCTGAGGACATGGCACTTTGGGGTCACACCTTCACTCAAAGCTCAGTTTGCACCAGTCTCTGCTCCTCACTTCACTTGGGCACTGCCAGGAGGGACCTATGCACCTTCCCAACATCTGCAGCCCCACTTGGGCACTGCCAGGAGGCACTAATGCACCTTCCCAACATCTGCAGCCCCACTTGGGCACTGCCAGGAGGGACCAATGCACCTTCCCAACACCTGCAGCCACACTTGGGCACTGCCAGGAGGGACCAATGCACCTTCTCAACATTTGCAGCCCAACACAAAGCCCGGAGAGGGGCTGAGTGATGAACCAAAGAGGAAGAGACAGCACAGAAGCACACCAGACAATGCAGCAAGGAGAAAGAGGGGGTGAGAAATCATCCCAAGTCACCCCACCCCAGCCTGCTAAGCATGACCCTTGGACCATTGAGGGTGCCCAGTGCAGGGAGAGGTTGCTCACAGCTGCATCTCACTGCTGGAGCAGCTCAGAGGGGCCTGGCTCTGCAACCAGAGCCTCCAGGGATGGCTGCGTGGGAGGAAGCTCCGGAGCAGCTGGGGGGGTTGTGTTGAGCTCAGCTCCTCAGAAGGTTCCAGCTCACACCCAGCCAACCAGGGCCCTGAGGTGCTGAGTTCCAGGGCTGTGCTGGAGTGCTCCAGCCATGGCTGGCTCACAGGGGCTGGCCTGACCCTGCCTACTGAGGCTGTGAGAGAAGGACACCTGGGGTCTGCTATGGAGACCACTCCAAGGTGCACAGCTAAGCCAGGTGCTGAGCACAGTCATAGGATCACAGAATGGCAGCAGCTGGAAGGAACTTCTGGAGACCATCAAGTCCAAACCCCCCTGCCAGAGCAGGATCACCCAGGGCAGGTCACACAAGAACAGATCCAGGCAGGTTTGGAAAGTCTCCAGAGAAGGAGACTCCACAACCTCTCTGGGCAGCCTGCTGCAGGCCTCCAGCAGCCTCACCAGTAAAGAAGTTTTTCCTCAACTTTGAGGAACCTTCAGGCCAGGCCATCAAATGAATGGAGTTACCAACCCACCCCAAATCCCATCCCCTGGGCAACAGCCACCCTTTACTTTGCACCAGCTGGAAGTGCTGTCCTGGCAAGCTCCTGAAGAAGGGAATGCTGGTCCCACTGGGAATGCTGGTCCCACTGGGAATGCTGGTCCCACTGGAACCTGCCCAAGGAGATTGTGCCTAGCCTGTGAGTCCAAGACCTTGCCTCAGAGAAATCACACTGCAATAAGGTGGCTGGGGCAGAGGAGCCTGGATCTGAACCCTTGATGCTGCAAAGCTTTGGGGTGAGCCTGGCTCACCCTCCCCTCTCCCCACCAGTGCCATCTAAGTGTCCCCAGGGCAGAGCCTGGGGAGCACTGGTTCAAAGGACAGCCACTACCCAGCCTGGCAGCTGGGAAAGCAGCAAATAAGTGAGAAGCCAAAAGCAGTTTGGTGGCAAACAGAAGCACAGAATCAGCCACAGAATCACCTGGGTTGGAAAAGCCCTCTGAGATCATCCAGCCCAGCACCACCACAGCCACTAAAACATGGCCCAGAGCATCCACATGTTTCTCAGAGCCTTCTTTCTGCATTTCCCCCTCAGTTCCTGTAATCCTACCCAGTCAATGAACAAGAGCTGGGCTGCTAGGAGCAGCCAGGCAAGGTGCCAGCAGAAGACTTCACATTGATGGAGCCAGAGGACAGGGCAGCTGCCAGGAACACAGGCTGGGAATGTGGCTTTCCATATGGAAAACACTTGAAGCAGAAGGCCTGCAGCACCTTGGGGTGGCTTTCTCTCTCTCCCTCCTGACAGCAGCTCTTCTGGCCTGGGGGCTGGTCCCTTTTGGAGGGATTTAGCCAAGCTTGCCCATGGGTGGGCTGGGGAAGGGGAACAGAGAGGCTCAGTGCCTGCAGGCTCATTGCTGCACAGCATCACAGAATGGTTGGGGTTAATAAGGGACCTCTGGGGGACATCCAGCCCAANTGTGGCCTTGCAGTATCTGAAGTAGCCTATAAAAAAGCTGGGGAGGGACTTTTTAGGCTATCAGGGAGTGACAGGACTGGGGGGAATGGAGCAAAGCTGGAAATGAGGACATTCAGACTGGATATTAAGAAGAAGTTGTTCAGCATGAGGGTGGTGAGAGCCTGGCAGGGGTTGCCCAGGGAGGTGGTTGAGGTCCCATCCCTGGAGGTGTTTAAGGCCAGGCTGATGAGGCTGTAGCCAGCCTGATGTAGTGTGAGGTGTCCCTGGGCATGGCAGGGGGGGTTGGAACTGGCTGATCCTTGTGGTCCCTTCCGACCCTGAGGGATTCTATGGTTAACACCCCCAGTTAAGATCCCCTCCCACCAGCTGCCACTACCAGTTTGCACCCCAGACTGGAGCTTGGGGACCTCTCTGCCCCTCAGCACACTGGAGCAGGCTGCCTGCAAAGCACATGGAGCCAGGGGGTGCGTGTCCCAGCTCTGCAGGGAGGAGGCACTGATGTCATCTGAGCGAAGCAAATGAGGCCTCCCGGGAAATAATATTTGCAGAGCTCAGCAGAGCAGCGCTGGGGCTGGGTGAGCACAACCCCAGGCAGGAGCTGCAACCACTGCAGATGCTGCATGGAGTGCGGTGGTGCCACTGGGGAGGGAGGGATGGGGGAAAATGCTGATTCACCTGGGCAGCTCGAGTGTTGACCTTGGGAATGTCCCTTCCAGTCCCTCCGGGGCCATCCTCAAGGTGCTGCCATTCCCTTCCCAACGGGGCGGGGGAAGGAGCGTGCAGATGCTTCAGCATTCCCTGGAATGACGCAGGACACAGGCACTGCTCTGCCCTCCTGACCCTGCGTGCAGCTGCGCGGCCGCAGCCCAGACAGCACCCTCAGGGGTGGTGCAGGCAGCCAGAGGGAGGCTGTCGGGATCAAAAGGGATACTGTCAGCCTTGATAGGAATACCGTTCAGGATCAATAGGTATGCTATCAGTATCAGTGAGGATGCTATAAGTATTGATAAGGATGCTACCGATATTGATAAGGGTACTATCGGTATCAATATGGATAAGGATGCTATCAGTATCAATAAGGATGCTATCGGTATCAATAAGGATGCTATCAGTACCAATAAAGATGCTATCAGTATTGATAAGGATAAGGATGCTGTCAGTATCAATAAGGATGCTATCAGTATTGATAAGGATAAGGATGCTGTCAGTATCAATAAGGATGCTATCAGTATTGATAAGGATGCTGTCAGTATTGATAAAGATAAGATTGCTATCAGCATTGATTAGGATGCTATCAGTATCAATAAGGGTGCTATCAGTACCAATAAAGGTGCTATCAGCATTGATGAGGATGCTCTCAGTATCGATAAGAATGCTATCAGTATCGATAAGGATGCTATCAGTATCAATAAGGATAAGGGTGCTATCAGCATTGATTAGGATACTATCAGTATTGATAAGGGTGCTATCAGCATTGATAAGGATATCAATATCAACTCAGTATCAATATCAACTCAGTATCTGTAGCAATATCAATATCAACTCAATATCAATAAGGATGCTATCAGTATCAATAGGATTGCTATCAGCATTGATAAGGATGCTATCTGTATCAATAAGGATGCTATCAGTATCGATAAGGGTGCTATCAGCATTGATAAGGATGCTATCAGTATCGATAAGGGTGCTATCAGCATTGATAAGGATGCTATCTGTATCAATAAGGATGCTATCAGTATCGATAAGGGTGCTATCAGCATTGATAAGGATGCTATCAGTATCGATAAGGGTGCTATCAGCATTGATAAGGATGCTATCTGTATCAATAAGGATGCTATCAGTATCGATAAGGGTGCTATCAGCATTGATAAGGATGCTATCAGTATCGATAAGGGTGCTATCAGCATTGATAAGGATGCTATCAGTATCGATAAGGGTGCTATCAGCATTGATAAGGATGCTATCAGTATCAATAAGGTTGCTATCAGCATTGATAAGGATGCTGTCAGCATTGATAAGGATGAGCTTTGAAGGTCCCTCCAATGCAAACCAGTCTGAGACTCCATGAAACTGAGCCCTGGGACGGGCGAGGCTCTGCTGTTGAAGGCTCTGCTGCTGACATCTCTCAGCCTGCAGCACACTGCCAGACCGAAGTGGCATCCCCTAGTGCCCGGGCACTGGGGCAGCACTCAGCTGGGACCAGCTGCAGCCTCCTTCCACCCCACCCCCCAGGCCCTGCAGATGTGCTGAGACGCAGCTGAGCCATCGATCCCGGGATGCGGAGGAGCCATCGACCCGGGGCTGGGCGAGGAAGGACACGGCCAGGGTCGGTTTCCAGGAAGCAGCAAATCCAGCAGCTTTGCGTTCCCAGGAGCTGCCAGCACAGCTCCGCGGGACGGGAGGATCCCTGGCAGGTGAAAACCTTTGCGAGCCGCACGACTCGTCCTCGTTTGCTGAGCATTGCTGGATCCAGGCTGCGGCGGAGGCAGCGGCGAGATCCAGCTCCTTGGTGCTCATTAAAGGCAGCGACCTGAGAGCTTCAGGGACCCTCCTCCTCCTCCTCCTCCAGCCGGCCACAGTAATGAGCGGCAGGGGCACCAGCACCCCTCTGCCCTTGTCCCCCCAGCTGTGAGCGGGCAGCTGACAGCTGGTGCCACCTCCAGCGGCCCCACATTGTCCCTCCCAGCACCGCACTGGCACACACCATTTCCTGGGCTCCAGTTCTTCAGGCAGCCTGCTTATTCCTCACCAGTCCCTGCCCCTGGGTCCATGCTGCCCCTCTGCCCCTGGGGCACTGACTCCCTGGGTCCATGCTGCCCCTCTGCCCCTGGGGCACTGACTCCCTGGGTCCATGCTGCCCCTCTGCCCCTAGGGCACTGACTCCCTGGGTCCATGCTGCCCCTCTGCCCCTGGGGCACTGACTCCCTGGGTCCATGCTGCCCCTCTGCCCTTGGGGCAGTGACTCCCTGCTTCCAGCCCTGGCTGCTGGATGACACTGGGTGAACCCCTGGGTGCTGGCTGAGACCTTCCCCTGTGACAAGCCTGGGATCCTGAACAACCACTCAGATCCCACCTGGGATCTCCAAAGACATACATGCTGCTGCCTTAAAAACAGGGGGGGAAGAAGTAATGAGAAAGGGTCTGGAGTTTCCATAGCTACAGCTTTACATTGCTCTGGTGGAAACTCAGGTGCAGCCAGTGGAACAAGAAGCAAGCAGAGTGTTTCTCCCACTCCAACCCAGCAAGGCACTATGGTGAATGACTGCAGAAGTGGAGAGGAGAGAGCTCAGTGATTTTGAAAGCAACACATCAGTGTTAAGGACTGGCACATAAGGCTGCTGCTAGCCTGAGCTGCATTGGTAAGCAGAGAGGGGAAGACCCCTCACAACATCTTCACGCTGCCTGGTGTGAGCAGAGAACAGAATTTGCTTTGCTTGTCACCTCTGAGGTGGTCCCAGGGCTGGACATCCAGAGGGATGGAAATGCCACTCTGAGAGAGGCAGGGAACTGCTGGAGAGAGGCCAGAGGAGGCTACAAAGATGCTGAGGGGTCTGGAGCAGCTCTGTGAGGAGCAAAGGCTGAGAGCCCTGGGGCTGAGAGCCTGTAGAAGAGCAGCCCCAGAGGGCAGCTGAGCAATGCTCAGCAAGAGCTAAAGGGTGGGGGGCAAGAGGCTGAGGCCAGGCTCTTGGCAGTGGTGCCCAGGGACAGGCCAAGGGGCAATGGGCACAAACTGGAACCCAGGAAGCTCCATCTGGCCAGGAGGAGAAAGTTGTTTGTTGTGAGGGTGCTGGAGGCCTGGAGCAGGCTGCCCAGAGAGGCTGTGGAGTCTCCTTGTGTGGAGAGCTTCCAAGCCCAGCTGGGCACTGTGCTGCTGGGCAAGCTGCTGTGGGTGCCCATGCTGGACTGGATGATCTCCAGAGGTCTCTTCCAGCCCCCACCATGCTGGCATTTTGGGACTCTCTATGGAAAGCTGCCACAAGCAGAGAATCTGCAGAGATTTTTGCTGCTGCCAGTGCAGAATCACTGCCCATGGGACCTGGGGACCATGAGGCTTCCCTTGCTTCCCATCCACACCTTGCACAGCCTTAACGCCACTTGTGCCAGGCTGGTGTCAGCACCACAGGGAAGGACACAGGCATTTGCCAACCTCCCTGATCATCAACAAGAGGGAGCTGGGCTTCCTCATGGCTTCTGCCCACGAGTTTCCCTCCAGGCAGTAAAATCTCCTTATGTTATCCTTTTTAATGAGGATTTATCATTTGCTGCAGCAGGGGAATTAACACAGACCGTCTGGGAGGGGGATTTCCAGAGTCTTGGCAACTTACACTGAACCACTTCCAGTAAATTTCCCTTTTGTATTTTTTTTAACTCTTTTTCCTCACCTTAATTCTGTTACAGCTTCTCCTGCAAGGTGAGAAAAAGGGAAAGGAAGGAGGGGAGGGAAGGAGGGGAGGGAAGGAGGGGAAGGAAGGAGGGGAAGGAAGGAGGGGAAGGAAGGAGGGGAAGGAAGGAGGGGAAGGAAGGAGGGGAAGGAAGGAGGGGAAGGAAGGAGGGGAAGGAAGGAGGGGAAGGAAGGAGGGGAAGGAAGGAGGGGAAGGAAGGAGGGGAAGGAAGGAGGGGAAGGAAGGAGGGGAAGGAAGGAGGGGAAGGAAGGAGGGGAAGGAAGGAGGGGAAGGAAGGAGGGGAAGGAAGGAGGGGAAGGAAGGAGGGGAAGGAAGGAGGGGAAGGAAGGAGGGGAAGGAAGGAGGGGAAGGAAGGAGGGGAAGGAAGGAGGGGAAGGAAGGAGGGGAAGGAAGGAGGGGAAGGAAGGAGGGGAAGGAAGGAGGGGAAGGAAGGAGGGGAAGGAAGGAGGGGAAGGAAGGAGGGGAAAGGGAGAGAAACCACACCAACAAAATCAGAAGCAAAAAAAAAAAAAAAAGGAGGAAAATAGAAAGTAATTTGTGGAGCTCAGCTAAAAGCCATCGTTGGGAGAAGAAAGAAAGTGAGAAAAGCCTTCAGTCAGATTGCTCTTCTCCAAAGCATGTGGGCTTACCAGCGCTGCTGGGATCAGATGTTTGAAATATTGACTGCTCCCAGGGACAGCAGCTCTCAGCCAGCAGAACACGTGTGAGGGATCCTCTTGCCTCGCCTCAGCGGCAGGGTGATGCAAGCCCTGCCTTTGAAACGACTCCTTGATGTTGGAGCAGCCCTCGGGAGCCTCCTGCTTCCCACGTATTGACCCTCCCATCTTCAGGAGCCAAAGCAATGCCGCTTGCCAGCAGGGGGAACAGACAGAGGCTAGTGGGGCAGCTTCTGATGAGGTTTGATGCTTGCAAGCTTCGTGCTCTGCGTGCTCCGGATCCTTGTCTTTGCAGCAGGTCGGTGCCGGCAGCTGCCCGGCCGGGCTGCGCTTTCTGCCGCCCTGCTTTAAACGCTCCCTGACTTGCAGCACCTCGAAGGATCTCAGGAGACTCTTGGGAAACGCCAAGAATCTTCTCTTTGAAGGCCAAGCCTCAAACCGGCACTCTTCAGCACCCCTGCGCGAATACTGAGGGTGCACAGAGCAGGGCACCGCCAAGACCTGTGCTTGCCATGGGCTGGGCTGGGCTGTGCAGCAGCCCTGGGAGGGTCAGAGCAGATTATCCCCCAGGCATCTGCATGCCTGGAAAGCAGCAGGGGAGGCACACACCAGTGCTGCCCCACTCCCCCCCTCCAAAGGCCAACTGAGTTTCATCTCTCTGCACTAGCAGGGTGAGCTGACTTTGCTTGAACACTTGCTGGAGTTTGTTGGGGGGCAGGTGTGGGTTAGTCTGGTAAACTGGTTAGCCTGGTAANAAATTGGTTCTCCAGTTGAATTTGCTATCCTGTTGAATTGGTTATCCAGTTCAATTGGTTATCCAGATAAACTGGCTGCCCAGTTCAATTGGGTAACCTATTAAATTGGTTATCCAGTTCAATTGGTCACCCAGTTAAATTTGCTATCCTGTTAAACTGGTTGTAAAGTTCAATTGCTTATCCAGATAAATTTGCTGCCCAGTTCAATTGGTTCTCCTGTTAAATTGGTTCTCCAGTTGAATTTGCTATCCTGTTGAATTGGTTATCCAGTTCAATTGGTCACCCAGTTAAATTGCTTCCCCTGTTCAATTGGTCACCCAGTTAAATTGCT
Organism: Ramphastos sulfuratus; assembly: GCA_013399055.1. NCBI lineage: Eukaryota > Metazoa > Chordata > Aves > Piciformes > Ramphastidae > Ramphastos > Ramphastos sulfuratus. The sequence continues at coordinate 16,398 of WBNM01041480.1, forward strand.
TCCCCTGTTCAATTGGTCACCCAGTTAAATTGCTTCCCCTGTTCAATTGGTCACCCAGTTAAATTGCTTCCCCTGTTCAATTGGTCACCCAGTTAAATTGCTTCCCCTGTTCAATTGGTCACCCAGTTAAATTTGCTATCCTGTTAAACTGGTTGTAAAGTTCAATTGCTTATCCAGATAAATTTGCTGCCCAGTTCAATTGGCTGCCCAGTTCAACTGGTTATCCTGTTAAATTGGTTACCCAGTTTAATTGGTTACCCAGTTAAATTTGCTATCCTGTTAAACTGGTTGTTCAGTTCAATTGGTCATCCAGATAAATTGGCTACCCAGTTCAATTGGTACCCAGTTCAGTTGGCTACCCGGTTCAATTGGTTATCCAGTTCAACTGATTCTCCTGTTACACTGGTTACCCAGTTAAATTTGCTATCCTGTTAAACTGGTTATCCAGTTCAATTGGTTATACAGTTCAGTTGGCTGCCCAGTTCAATTGGTTCTCCTATTAAATTGGTTAGCCAGTCCAATTGGCTACCCAGTTCAATTGGTTATCCAGTTCAATTGGCTCTCCTGTTACACTGGTTACCCAGTTAAATTTGCTATCCTGTTAAACTGGTTATCCAGTTCAATTGGTTATACAGTTCAGTTGGCTGCCCAGTTCAATTGGTTCTCCTATTAAATTGGTTAGCCAGTCCAGTTGGCTGCCCAGCTCAATTGGTTATCCTGTTAAATTGGCTATCCAGTTAAATTTGCTATCCTGTTAAACTGGTTATTCAGTTAAATTGGTTATCCAGATAAATTTGCTGCCCAGTTCAATTGGTTCTCCTATTAAATTGGTTAGCCAGTCCAGTTGGCTGCCCAGCTCAATTGGTTATCCTGTTGAACTGCTTATCCTGCTAACCACCACTTTCTGCCCCAGAGCAGCTGTGATGAATCACAGAATCAGAATTATTCAGGTTAGCAAAGCCCTTCAAATCCAACCATTAACTCTTCCAAGTCCATCACTGAACCACACCCCCAGGCACCACATGGCTCCTGAACACCTCCAGGTGTGGTGACTCCACCACCCCCCTGGGCAGCCTGTTCCAATGCCTGACAATCCTTTCAGTGAAAAAAAAAAATCACCCTCAGGTCCAGCCTAAACCTCCCCTGGTACAGCCTGGGGCCATTTCCTCCTGTTCTATCACTTGCTACTTGGGAGAAGAAATCAGCACCCACCTTGTGCCAACCTCCCTTGAGGGACTGGTAGCAAAACCTCTCACTGCACCCACACTGATTTTTGGAGCTCTCTAGAGAGCACCCTGCTGCTCTAGGACCACCACAAGCACCTCAGCAACAGCCAACCTCAAAGGTAAAGCCCTTCAGAGAAGTTTTAAACCCTACACAACCCAGCCCTGCAAACGTGAGCACCTTCAGTGCCCTGTGGTGAGCAGAGCAGAGCTCATCTCAGCTCACTGAGGAGCTCTGCATGCAGGAGGTGCCCTCTGCAAGGTAAAAACAGACCACAGAGCTCCCCTGGGAACTGGGAATGCATTCACCACTGCCCCAAACCCCAGAGCTGCTTTAATAAAGCACTCTGCAGCCTGCAGAGAGAGCAGGCAGCATGTGGCAGCCCAGGAACTTCTGCTGCCATCACAGGAGGCTTTGGTTCTGCTGCTGGTTGGTTTAATGAGGATTAGGAGGAGATGGTGATGCTGGGGCCACGTGGCAAGGTTAGCAATCACCACAAACACAGCAGCTCTGCTTTTCTGCTTCCTGCAAGTGTTCTCAGCTCTGCTCCTTCCTGGAAACCCTTGGTTCCTCAAAAAGCATAGAATGGGTTAGGTTGGAAGGGACCTCAGAGGTCATGCAGTTCCAGTCCCACTGCCAGGGGCAGAGACACCTCCCCCTAGCTCAGGGTGCTCAAGGCCTCATCCAGCCTGGCCTTGAACACCTCCAGGGATGGGGCATCCACAACTTCTCTGAGTAACCTGTGCCAGTGTCTCCCCACCCTCGCTGGCAAGAATTTCCTCTCCATCTCCAGTCTCCATCTCCCCTCTTCCAGCTTCACTCCATTCCCCCTCATCCTATCACTATGAGCCCTTGTTAAAAGCAATTCCCTCCCCCTCTCCCTTGTGTTTTCTATAACCTCTGTTGTTTTACTCTATAAAAGAAGACAACAAAAGCAAAACTGTGATGCCAGCAACACAAGGCAAAAATATGTGCAACCACCAAAAGCCCACATTCTGTGGGCTGAACCTGCTCCCACGAGCTGCTGTGTGAATCAGGAACAACTCCTGAGGAGACAGCAGTGTTGAAGCTGGTGCAGCTCAGCAAAAGCAAGCTGCAACCCTCTAATTGCACACACCTTGTGCTTGGCAGGCTCTGCCTGTCCATGGGGTGTCACAGTGCTGGCCAGAGGGGATACCACCAGGTCTCTCCTGCAATAAAAATAAAAAGCAACTGGGATCATCCTGCTCACAAAGCCAGACTGAAGGAGTTGGGAAGATGTGGCAGCTCCCCAGGAGAGAGCTAATGGTTTGCCAAAGCTCAGGCAGGAAGATCCACGGGAAGGAATCTTTGCTCTGCTCTCCTCAGACNAGTGGGAGGTGTCCCTGTCTATGGCAGGAGGTTGGAAATAGATGATCCTTGAGGTCCCTTCCAACCTTCCCATTCTATGAATCCACACTGAGAGCAAAAGGGAATCCAGATGGAACCCACAGGGCCAAGCCCAAGCATCAGCCTCTGCTTAAATGGGGGAGCTAAAGATGGGCTGCAGGACAGGAGCTCCTTCCAGCTGCAGCTCAGCCTGTCCCACTCCTCTGGTCTGCAATGCCTGGCACCTCCAGCACATCTCCCAGCCCAGGCTTAGGCACAGGGGGGTTATGCCCCTGAGGTGCCAAATGCCCTGGGAGCTCCTGCCCGAGCCGGAGCAAGCACAGCAGTGCCAGCACCCAGAGCTGCCTTCTCCAGGTACATCTCTGATGCAATCAGTAAGAACAGGCTTTTGGTGGCAGCTGGCTTGGAGATGTCACCTGCAGGGCTTTGAGGACCCCCTCCTGAGCCCTTTCAAGCATTCCCTGTTTGCACAGGGAATGGCATCTCAAAGGAAACCCACGGGACAGGCACTTATTGGAATGACTGCCCCAGCCCCTCCTCAGTGTAAATGAAATAAAAACATCAAACTCACCTAAGAGCAAACCCAAACCAACCCTTTTTATTATCCCTTCCCTCCCAATTCTACTCCCACTCTGGCAGCATGGCTGTTTTTCCCCAGATCCCAGCAGTAATCTTCCCAGAGCTTAGCTCCCCAGCAGGGGACACCAATCAAACCAAGACATCTCCTTTACCTTCCACTTGAGAGCCTTAGAAATTGTAAATCCTTGCCCCTGCTGGCTTGCAGAGGAGGCAAGGAGAGATCAGAGGATCACAGAATAGGATGGGTTAGAAGAGACCTCTGAAGGCTCTCTAGTCCAATTTCCACCAGCAAGGCCATGTGTCTCCTCGGTGGTGATCTAGAGTCAGCCTGGGAACTGCAGCACTTGCTCAAGAATGAGCCTCTGGCAGCCTCCAGACTTTTATTGTCCCCCCCAGGGTGGGAGTTTAAGCTTGGAATGCCTCAAGAGGCATCGTGTCCTGCTGTGTAACTCACCTACTCTGTGCTGGCTCAGGAGTGACAACGATGCAAGGGTGGGGAAGCAGGAGGAAGAAGCATCACTGCAGGCAGGCAGCCTCAGGGAGAACCTCCCTGCACCACACAAGTTGTCATCCAGCAGTGAAGGCAGGCAACAGCTAAAAGATTGACAGATTCATGGAATGGGTTGGGTTGGAAGGGACCTTAAAGATCATCCAGTTCCAAACCCCCTGCCATGGACAAGGACACCTCCCACTAGAGCAGCTTGCTCCAGGTCTCATCCAGACTGTCCTTGAACACCTCCAGGGAGGGCACATCCACAACCTCCCTGAGTAACCTGTTCCAGGAGAGAGTTAATGGTTTGCCAAAGCTCAGGCAAGGAAAATCCACAGAAACAAATCCACACTGAGAGCAAAAGGGAATCTGAATGGAAATAACAGGGCAAAGTCCAAGCATCACTCTCCACCACCACCTCCCTGGGCAGCCTGTGCCAATCCTTGACCACTCCTGCAGCAAACCCATAGGGCAAAGCCCAAGCATCACCCTCTGCTTAAATGGGGGGAGCTAAAGATGGGCTTCAGGACAAGAGCTGTGTGCTGGGATTGGCAAACAAGGCAGTGAAGGTGGAATACTGGGACTGAGCAGAGCTGTTTGGAGTCCTACATCCAGTTCTGGAGCCCCTGGGACAAGAGGGTTCTGGAGGTGCTGGAAGGAGAAGGGCCATGAGGATGAGCAGAGGGCTGGAGCTGCTCTGCTGTGAGGAGAGACTGAGGCAGTTGGGGCTGTGCAGTCTGGAGAGGAGAAGACNATCCCTGGAGGTGTTTAAGGCCAGGCTGGATGAGGCTGTGGGCAGCCTGATCTGGTGTGAGGTGTCCCTGGGCATGGCAGAGGGTTGGAACTGGCTGTTCCTTGTGGTCCCTTCCAACCCTGACTGATTCTGTGATTCTGTGATTCTATGATTCTGTGACTCTATGATTCTGTGACTCTATGATTCTGTGATTCTATTCTATGATTCTATGATTCTATGATTCTATGTTTGCAGGGGAGCTGCTGCTCTCCCAGGCCGTGGTGTCTGTAAGTGGAGCTGGAGCAGAGCTGTGATTTTCACACCGCCACGCAGCCGCTCTGGGACTCGTCTGGCGCTTGCCTCTCAACTCCTCTGTCTCCCAGCACGCTCCTGCATCATCACAGCAAACACCTGCTCCGTGGAGCCTTGCATCAGCCTGTCCAGCAAGGTCTGTCCCAGGCATCTCTCTGCTGTGATCAGTGCCCCTCTGCGAGCCTTTGAATCTCAAAGCAGTTTTGATGCTCTTCAGCTGAAGCGACCCAAGCTGAGGAGAGGTCGAGGGAGATGACAGCTTCTGAATCCATCACAAGGCTGTGGATGTCCCCAGAGGGTTTCAAAAGCAGCCACATCACCCAGTAACCAGGTATTTATCTTCCTTCCAGCAGCCACTTTTCATTAATGCTGATGTGTTTTCCTCTTTAACCTCAAACAGCCCCAAACTCACCCTGAATAAACAAACCAACCTGGCTGTGACTGATGGGACAAGCTACAAGAGAACACTTTGGTTCATTAGGGCCCAGCCTGGATTTTTCAGGCAGCTGAGGAAGCAGAGAGCACTTAACACAGGGCAAAAATGAACACCCCCACCAAAGAATTTTCCTCCCAGTTTGCCACAAGCCCCTTCCAGCAGCAAGGCAGGAAGGAAACCCCAGCTGCATGCTGCACCTACCACTTGCAATTCCCCCACTGTAATGAGCTTATGAGCTTTTGGGGCTCAGGACTGTGATGAATTTGTAGCTAGAGAAAAGCCACAGCATGGCCTGGAAGCCATACCTAAAGCTGGGCAATGTGAAGGGTTTCATCCCCCCTCCCCACCTAGCCAGAAGATCATCTCCTTTATCCCCTGCCCAAGGCAGGCCAAGCAGTGCAGCCTTGGAAGAGCCTAACCTGGAGTTTAGTGGCAATTTAAAGAAGAAAGAAAACAAACAAACCAAAAAAACACCAGAAAGATTTGTCACCAAAGCCTCTTTTTTTCAGGCTGGCAGCTTCTGATGGTTGTGTCACCACCCAGCTTTTGGTGACTGAGCCCTCATGGACTGACCCATGGGAGGGTAGGGCTGGAGCAAGCAGGTGGTGAGCAGAAGGGAGAGAGCAGACAGGGAGCAGCTTGGAACAGCCCTGGAGAGCTCAGAACGGCCTTGGAGAGCTCAGAACAGCCCTGGAGAGCTCAGAACAATCCTGGAGAGCTCAGAACAATCTTGAAGAGCTCAGAACAATCCTGAAGAGCTCCAGCACCCCCTGCCAGGGCTCCTCTGCAGCTCTGACACAGCCTCATGGCAGCACCAGATGACAGAATCACAGAATCATCAATTCTATGAAATGACCTCTAAGATCATCAAGGTCCAACCTTCTACCCAACACCTCCATGACCCTTAGACCAGGTCCCAGAGTGCCACATCTACTTGCATTTTGATCACCAAAACTGTTCTGCATGAGGCAGGGCAGGGCTGGAAGCAGCACCCAGGATGGGCTGGTGCCACTGTGGGCTCTGGTTGGCTCCAGGACACCACAGGCACCCGTGGGTCTGGCTTCCCTCGCACATCCTCCTCCCTCCCAGAGGAAATCAGTGGCAAAGCTGAAAAGGAGCTGTAGGAGGCTGCGAGGTGATTGCCTCCCCTCCCAGCTCTCTGGGGAGCCTGGAATGAACGGGGAGAATTAATTCTGTTTGCCCCGAGGCCAAGGTAAGAAGCCAGGAGTGATTTCTGAGCCTGGAGACCTTAAGGCTGGTGTGAGTGACAGCAAAGCCTCCTCTCTCCTGCCCCATGCCAGCAGCATCCTTGCCACCCAAGTGAGGGAAGGGGGAGAGATGGGGGGCACTTGGCTCCTGCCAGAAATTCCCTTGCCTTTCCTTTTTCTTTCTTTATTATGATTCTGAGGAGGCTTTTAACTGAAGTGGGACAGGATGAATAAAGCTGTGGGCTGCAGCATGTCTCCTGCAGCGACCTCGCTGAGCAGCCTTTACCAGTGTGTCCCCCCCAAACCACCACCACCCCTGCAGAGCCTCCCACCCCTCTCAGGTGCTCAGAAGCGGAGGCTTTATCCACTAATGACATCTGATTTCCTTTGCAGAGCCTCAGGGAGGGCTCTTTCTCTTGCCCTGGCTGCTGAATGTGAATCCTGCTGCCCTTTTATACTCAGCTGAGCCTTTTCTGTTTGGTTTTTTTGCTGTTGAACTGCTGGTGGTCTCCTCCTTCCCCCCCCTCCCCATCTACACCCCCAAGTCTGTTCTTTCCACAGCCAGAAGCACATTTCCCAGCTTTGATCCAAGCTTCATTGAAGTAACTCAGGTTTTGAGGCTGGATCAGGTCCTTGTACTAGTGGGAGGTGTCCCTGCCTATGGCAGGGGGTTGGAACTGGATGAGCTTTGAGGTCCCTTCCAACCTTACCATTCTATGATTCTTGGCCTGGAGAGGATGGGGCTGAGACTTGCTTTGGGGGTTGCAGATTCATGCTTTGCATGGGGCTGGAAGGGACCCTCAAAGGTCATCTTGTGCAGCCCTCCCCCTTGCACTCAGCAGGGACACCTCCAACTAGCTCAGGCTGCTTAAGGCCACATCAAGTCTGATCTCCAATGTCTCCAGGTATGGGGCCTCAATAACAGCCCTGGGCAACCTGTTCCAGTATTTCCCCACTCTCATTATGCAGAACTTCCTCCTGATGGCCAACCTAAACCTCTCCTGCTTATTTCAAACCACTGCTCCTTGTCCTACCCCTATGAGCCCTTCTAAACAGCCCCTCCTCAGCCTTCCTGTAGGTCCCCTTCAGATACAGAAATGCAGCTCTGAGGTCTCCCTGCAGCCTTCTCTTCTCCAGGCTGAACAGCCCCAACTCTTTCAGCCTGTTTCTGGTGACTTGCCTGTAAAAACCTCCCTCACAAAAAGGCAATTAGCACAGTGCCATTAAGTTTGGCTTTTTTTTTTTCCTTTCCCCCATTGCATGGCAGCTAAGTCAGGAGGAGTCTTCTTTAATGACCTTTGAACAATAGATCCTGTCTTGTTTACTGAATGTTCCTGGGCTCAACGGTGAATGCACCCAGACGTCACCCGGGGTCTACTCTAGGGCCAACTATTTCTGGTAACCCACCAAGGCAAAATTGCTTGGCTAATGTCAGAGGCTGTTACAGAAAGAATGTGACAAGTTTCTACCTCTTTGATCAAAGAGCTGCTTGCCAGGGCTGCACAGCTACCTGCACCTGCAGCTCAGCCCCGCGCGGGAGCCTGCGGCCATCCTTTGTAGCTCCTGGGCAAGGTACCAGAGGAAGCTGAGGAGAAAGTGAGAGTTGCTCTCCAGTAAAGCTTGGCAAGGTCACCAACTGCCATGCTGGGTGGTGTGGTACCTGTGGGTGGCTTCTGTCCTGGAGGTAAGAATGGGGAGAGAAGCAGAGAGGAGCTGAGCTGCCCTCTTGGGTGCGTTAGCACAGGTCAAGGTTCTGCTCCAGCTCTGCTCTGGGAGGACACTGGGTCCAGTTCTGGGCTCTCCAGCTCAAGAGAGGCAGGGAACTGCTGGAGAGAGGCCAGAGGAGGCTACAAAGCTGCTGAGGGGCCTGAAGCAGCTCTGTGAGGAGCAAAGGCTGAGAGCCCTGGGGCTGAGAGCCTGCAGAAGAGCAGCCCCAGAGGGCAGCTGAGCAGTGCTCAGCAAGAGCTAAAGGGTGGGGGGCAAGAGGTTGGGGCCAGGCTCTTGCCAGTGGTGCCCAGAGACAGCAAAAGGGCCAATGGGCACAAACTGGAACCCAGGAGGTTCTATCTGACCAGGAGAAGAAATTTGTGTGGTGTGAAGGTGCTGGAGGCCTGGAGCAGGCTGCCCAGAGAGGTTGTGGAGTCTCCTTGTGTGGAGGGGTCCCAAGCCCAGCTGGGCACTGTGCTGCTGGGCAAGCTGCTGTGGGTGCCCTGCTTTAGCTCTGTCTGCAGTGAGAGAGTAAACAAAACTCTGCCAGCTCCTGGCTGCTCTCTTGGCCCCACTCCACAGCCTGCCAAAAGGACCACCAGTGCAGGTTGGGGGAGATAGCAGCACCCAACAGCTTCCCTGGCTCAGCTTACACTCTGCACCCCCAGCTGCAGTGAGGAACCAGTCCTCTTGGCCGTGCAGGACATGGCAAATCCATTGGCATTGTGATTTTAGCCTAAATCAGCTCTGCTTTCATCCTTCTTCCACACAGGCACCTTGAGACCCACACAGCCCACAGGAGACAGGTCCTTCTCATGCCCTCAGCTGCCATTTCTGGGCCATGGCTGCAATTAAGCTTTCCAGGCAGCTTTCAAGGATGTTTTGAAATGTTATTATGCATTTTAACTTTGCTCCCCAACCCTTCCAGCTGACCTCTGCCCAGGGCTGTCCTCGTGGGGACCGCAGGGTTCACAGGGTCCTGAGGTGCCAGCCTTGTCTGGGTTGGCCTCAGCTGTGATCTGAGCGTGGTTGAAAGGTCTGAAGAGAGGCAGAGTCCATCCCCCAACCTATTTGTCATCCCTCTGTCAATCTGCAGTGCTGGATGGATGCTCTTTTCTCGGGCAAAGGGTGAACCACTGCTGCCTACTGTAATAAATCAGATGAGGAGAGGAGGAGACAAGATGGGCAGAAGTGTAAATGAGAATGGGAACAAGCTGCAAGTTCAGCCTCAACACCTGCCACCTCTCCTCCAGCCTTTCCCTGCTCTTCTGCCATGTTCCAAGTCACGTCACAAGCCGTGGAGGGAGCCCTGCCAGCACCAAGCTCCTCTTCCCTGGCCATGTCCTTATCCATATCCATGACAACAGGACACCAGGGACCTCACCAACCAGCCAGCACTGAGGGATCTCCATTTCTTGCAGCCAAGTGGGAACAAACCCCTGGGTGACACAAACCCCTGCTTGGGGGCACTAAGGACAAATCCTGATGTGCCCAAAGGACAGTGGCACTGAGTCCTGCAGCATGGGGGTACAGCTCAGCTCCCTGGGCTGCACAGAGCTGCTTGAGGGAATTCTCTGTCTGGGAATCTGGTGCCCAGCAACACTTTGAGATTACCCTAAAGGAGGTGCTCAGGTACATCTGCTCACAACGTCTGCTCTGGTCAGCAGATGCTCACAGGATCACAGGATGTTAGGGGTTGGAAGGGATCTCTGGAGAGCACAGGATCACAGGGTGTTAGGGGTTGGAAGGGATCTCTGGAGAGCACAGGATCACAGGGTGTTAGGGGTTGGAAGGGATCTCTGGAGAGCACAGGATCACAGGATGTTAGGGGTTGGAAGGGATCTCTGGAGAGCACAGGATCACAGGGTGTTAGGGGTTGGAAGGGACCTCAGGAGATCATTAAGTCCAACCCCCATGCCAGAGCAGGACCAGACAATCCAGCTCAGGGCACACAGACAGGCCTTGGAAGGCTCCAGAGAAGGAGACTCCACAACCTCTCTGGGCAGCCTGCTCCAGGGCTCTGTGACCCTTACAGCCAAGAAGTTCTTCCTCAAGTTGAGGTGGAACGTTCTGTGCTGTAGCTTCCATCCCTTGGCCCTTGTCCTATCCCAGGGCACAAGTGAGCAGAGGCTGTCCCTGTCCTTCCCTTCCTGACCCCCAGCCCTCAGATATTTACAGACCTTTAGTAGATCCAAATCTCCTTTTTTTCTCCTCCAAACTCCTCCTTATGCCCCTACTACCAAAACCCTGCCAGCTCTCGATGCTGCCTCTTCTCTGATCAAGCCTCACTTCCGCAGCAGCTGAACCTGCTCCTGTTACCTTCTTCAGCTTTAGGTGTGGGAATACCTTTAGAAAGACTTGGGTCAGCATTGGCACCACCACAGTGAGCAGGTCCTCTGTCACCTGGCCACTGCTCAACATGTTCTCCTTAAGACAGCAAAGCCTCTGAAACCAAACCACCTTCAGGCTCCACTCCTGCGTCGCCTGCCTGAGGGTCTGGGGACTGCTGCGGTTGCAAGGGAAGAGGATTAAGAGGAGATGTGACAGCTGGGCTCATCCACCAGGCTCTGCTGAAAACCAGAGGCACAGAGTGCAGGTACAGCCAGCAGCCACGGAGCTGCTGCTGCTCTACCACTCTGCTGTGCACAGGTATCCAAGACCTGTCTCTGCCATCTGTGCTGGCTGGGAAGGAAGCAGCAAGGAACAAAACCTCCCCTCGCACCCCCACAGCTTTCCTAAGTGAGAACCGAGGGGCTGAGGGTTGAGACATCGACCTCCAGGCACTCTCTGGGGGATGCTGTCAAAGCTCTATGTGTCTGCTGAGCACCAACCCTGTTCCCTGAGAGGTCCTGGCACTGTTCTGCACAGAAATCCTGACAGGCAGAGGAGGGAGGTCACACTTTGAATGGCAGCCACCAGGTCTTCAAGGTGCTTGAAACATCTTTTCACCCAATGCCTCTTTCTGCTCACTTCAGACCAGAGGAAAACCAGCCACAAAAGGTTGCAACCAACCTTCCACTTACACAGCATCAGAACAGGGCAAGCACCTAGAGAGAGGTGCAGGGAGACTCCAGGCACTTGGCTCCTGCACAATTTAAGGACACAATTTACTCAGTGGAGACAAAGCCACAAGGACTACAAAGCTCCATCACTTTGGCTGCTTTTGCTCACCCAGGGTGCACTCTTTTGCACCCTAAAACGTTGGGAGATCCTCCAGGACTCCATTTACTCACACACCATTTACCTTCCATGTACTCACACAGCATCAGAACAGGGCAAGCACCTTGAGACAGGTGCAGGGAGACTCCAGGCACTTGGCTCCTGCACAATTTAAGGACACAATTTTCCCTTGACTATCTTTCACCATTGAGATGTTTACTCAGTGGAGACAAAACCACAAGGACTACAAAGCTCCATCACTTTGGCTGCTTTTGCTCACCCAGGGTGCACTCTTTTGCACCCTAAAACGTTGGGAGATCCTCCCAGGACTCCTCAGATGCCAGGCACTCATCATGCAAAACCAAAGCAGAGGATTTTACCATCGAGGCTGGAGGATGATTTCACTGCTAGATTTTTTTTTTTTTTTAGGCTAGCAGACAATCTGTTGAACCTCACAGTGCAGCCTTCTCTTACCTTTAATTTATTCTGTCAGGAAACTGTCTACCTTAATGAGTACGAGCACACCCCCACTCCCTTCCAAGTTTGGTGATCTGCTGTGTCAAATATAAATAGTCCCTGTCTGAAGCCAAGTCGATGTGGGGAAACCAAAAGCCATCTCCCCTTGGGGGATTTCTCTCTCCCTCTCACACCTCCCCCCCCCACCCCTGCCTCTCAGCCCACACCCACTGAGCAACATCCATGGACTTCTGAGAGCACAGAGCTCGGTGCCTGCTCTCTACCCAAACAAGGCACAACAACAACCCAAAGAGAACTGTGCTGAGCACCTTTCTTGTGTCCCTCACTGGTTCCTCTCCAGCACCATTGCTTGGTGGTGTGTGTGGGGGTTTGCTGCCTAACTCGGGGCTGCAAACTCATCTTGGATGGAAGGGAAGGTTCCTATGTCCTTTGGGGTCAGGATATGAGATAGGAACAAACCTTTGTCCTAGGGGCTCCAGGGGAGCTGTTCACACACAGGTAACCAAGAGAGGACAGCTTCAGCCCCAAGCTCAAAGGTCTCCTCCGAGCTCAGCAGTTGTGTGATCCTAAGGAGGAAGAGCTGTGCCCAGGGCTGAGAAGGGCACGACCCAACCCACACACCCAGGCAGGGCACGGGATGGGGGCAGCTTTCCCACTCCATCCCTGCCAGATGCTTTCATGCCCTCCTTCACAGGTAGGGGCTTTGGAACTAAAGATGCTGTAGGTTCAAGGAAAACCAAGCCTGGAGCATCCCAGTGTTTTCCATCCCAGTCTGCAGCCGTGGGACTGGACCAGCCACCCCCTCAGACAAGCTCTCGGGGAGCAGATGCTGTGCAGTTCTCCATGTCCCTGCTCCTTCTGCTTCTCCCCTCCAAATCCCTTCCCAGCCTCAACTCTCCCAGCCGGGGCTATCCTCTGCCTGCTCCTTTCCTTGCCGGCGTTCCCTTGGGATGCAAGGGAGGAAGTGTGGGGGGGGAGGTAGCTGCCCGATACCCCCGGAGCAGAATCCTACCGCTGCGTAAAGGCAGTTTAGGACGCACCGGGATGCGGGGAGGGGATGGGATGGGGAGAGAAGTAAATAGAGGGGGGGAAAAAAAACCCAGCGCTGCGAAGGATGGGGAGAAGGAGCTCAAGCAAAGCCAGGGGGGTGCAGAGAGATGATGGTCGTGAGGTGGGGGGGGTCGGGGGGGGGGGCCCCCCCTATCTCTANCCGGCAGCAGCAGCAGCAGAAGCAGCAGCAAAAGCAGCAGCAGCAGCAGCAGCGGCTCCGCTCCCCCCTCCCCGCCCCGCTCCGCTCCCCCAGCGCCGCCGGGGCCGCCAATGACGGCGGCTGGAGCCGAGCAGGAGCCGAACGGGGCGGTGCGAGGCCTCCCCCCGCGCCGCTGTCAACACCTCCGTGCCCCTTCACTGCTGCTCACCCCCCCCTCCCCCCCCACCATATACACACAGAGGGCAGTCAGCACCCCCTCCGCCGTGGGGGGTGGGCTTGGCTTGGAGTCTGTGTCAGGAGGGGCAGTGAGGCTGGAGCCACGGAGATGGGCTGCCCCCCTCCCCCCATGGAGATGGGTTACTCCCCCATGGAGATGGGAGATCTCCTAACAGAGATGGGATACCTTCCACGGAGCTTGGTCACCTCTCCATGGAGCCAGGTCACTCTTTCCTAAAGCTGGGACACCCCCCCACAGAGTGGGGTCACCCCCCATGTAGATGGGTCTGCTCCTCATAGAGCTGGGTCACCCCTCCATGGAGACTGGGACACCCCTTCGTAAAGCTGGGGCACCCACCATGGAGATGGGTCAGCTCCTCATAGAGCTGGGACACCCCCTAGCAGAGCTGGGACACCCCCTCCATGGAGCCAGGTCACTCCTTCCTAAAGCTGGGGCACCCTCCACAGAGCAGGGTCACCCCCCCTATGCAGACAGATCTGCTCCTCATAGAGCTGAGACACCCTTCATGGAGACAGGACACCTCCTGCAAAAGGTCCTCATGGACACGAGTGACCCCCCCATGAAGTTGGGTCACCTCCTCACAGAACCAGATCACCCCCCAAGGAAAGAGGGCATCCCCTCACAGGGGTAGGTCACCCCCTAAGGAGCGAGGTCACCCCCTCACAGAGCCAGGTCACCCCCTCACAGGGGTAGGTCACCTCTCACAGAGCCAGGTCACCCCCTCACAGGGGTAGGTCACCTCTCACAGAGCCAGATCACCCCCTCACAGGGGTAGGTCACCTCTCACAGAGCCAGGTCACCCCCTCACAGAGCCAGGTCACCCCCTCACAGAGCCAGGTCACCTCTCACAGGGGTAGGTCACCTCTCACAGAGCCAGGTCACCCCCTCACAGAGCCAGGTCACCTCTCACAGAGCCAGATCACCCCCTCACAGGGGTAGGTCACCCCCTCACAGAGCCAGATCACCCCCTCGCCGAGCCAGGTCTCCCCCTCACCAATCCAGGCTACCCTCCCCAGGGCTGGGTCACCAGCAGAGAGGGAGGTCACCTCCTCACGGAGCTGGTTTGCTGCCCGTGGAGCTGCCCACACACACTTTGACTGAGAGGACCAAGGGGCAATGGGCACAATCTGGAACCCAAGGAGGTTCCACTCGACCAGGAGGAGAAAGTTGCTTGGCATGAGGGTGCTGGCTGGAGCAGGCTGCCCAGAGAGGCTGTGGAGTCTCCTGGTGTGGAGAGCTGCCAAACCCACCTGGGCATTGTGATCCTGGGCAAGCTGCTGTGGGTGCCCCTGTGTGAGGAGGGGGTCGGACTGGGTGATCTCCAGAGGTCCCCCACAGTGGCTCTGTGGTCCCTCCACAGCAGATCTGCTCCCTGGCAGAGGTTCATCACTTCCAGCTCTCCTTTCATCTATAGAGAGAGCCAAACCGTTGCATTTAATTAATTGCTCCCTAAATAAACTAATTGCTGCCACTAATTCCAGGGCACTTTGCTGACAGGCAGCTGAATGAAAGCAAGGGGATGGAATCTAGTTGATCTTTAACGAGTCTGCTTAAGATTATTAGTGTTTAATTACCACAGAGGGGGTGCTGCTGAGCTGGCCCTGCCAGGGCTTCCCTTTGCTTTTGCTTCAAGGTTGCCTGCACCACGTGGAAAAGATATTGAAGAAACAAACAAACAAAAAAAAAAAACCTTCCAATTTTAGCTTTTCTATTACTTGTGTGGGTCAAATGTCATTGCCTGGTGATTTGTCTCTGCTCAGAAAGATGAAGGATGGAGGATCTTGGCTTGGGCTCTTCATTTTGGTCTCCTTGCTTGGGCTGCTGTTGGCAACAGCCAGGCTGGATGCTTGGTGGTGAACCTGTCAGAGCAGTTCTCCACTCATCAGAGCCCAGGACAGGAGCAAGGAGATGCAATGTCAGAGGAAGGACTCAGCAAGCATTTGGGCTGCCTGGAGCTTGGTTTTGGAGCTGGAATTGTGCCAGAGGAGGGTCAGGTTGGCAATTAGGAAAGAAAGTAGTCAGGGATTGGCACAGGCTGCCCAGGGAGGTGGTGGAGTCCCCAGCCCTGGAAGGGTTCAAGAAACCTGTGGGGGTGGCACTTGAGGATGGTTTAGTGGCTGTGGTGGTGCTGGGTTGAGGGTTGGGCTGGGTGATCTCAGAGGTCTCTTCCAACCTCCTCAGCAGTTCTGTGGCTCTGTGATGTGTTTCTGCATTGCAGTGGTGTGCAAGACCTCTGCTGTGAGCATGGGCTGGTCATGCTTGGGGCTGTACAGAGCTGTGATCCTCTGACTTTGCAGCACAGCTTTTCACAGACAGAAGGTGCTAATTAGCACAGGATCAGAATCACTAAGGGTGGGAAAGACCTCCAAGATCACCCAGCCCAACCATCAACCCAGCACCACCAGGGCCATTAAACCACATCCCCAGGCCCCATGCCCACAGGTTTCTTGAACACCACCAGGGCTGGAGACTCCACCACCTCCCTGGGCAGCC
>WBNM01041483.1:3637-21023 GCA_013399055.1 Ramphastos sulfuratus
AGGGAATTTCCCTGTATTTTTTAATATTAATAATAAAAAAAAATTCATCCAGAATAAATATATATTCAAATAATATATTAAAAATGTTCCTATATAAATTAATAAATAATAATTCATAGCTGATTATTAATATCACATCAAGTATCAATAGCCATTCACACATGGATTTTGGTAAAGGAGAACAATCGAACACAGAGGTGAAATGAAGACAGATTCTCCTTCAGACTACATAGCAAGATTTCTTATAGAAGTGAAAAAAAACCAAACAAAATTCCATAGAGCACTTTTGATATAGACAAGTTTGGCATAAATCAAGAATCATCATTTTAAAAGTAGGGCACATGATTTGTTCCAATTGCAATCACATCACTACTGATCTATATTATAAGAGATAGATGAAGCGGACAGGAACTGTACTGTTCAAAACTGCTTGTCCTCAATAAGAATTATTCAGTCCTCTAAGCACTGCTGGCTGCTCATCACACAAGGAAAGTTGTGCTGATGCAAACATAGCTCTGATGATGCCTCACATACACATTCGTGCAGCTTCTTTTCATTTTGCCACTGATTGATTGACTGCAGACACTTTACACAATGTCTCTTAAAACTGTTAAATAGATCAAAGCCCAGTAATGCCTTTCATCTCGTTTTCAGCAACTAATTCTGTTTGATGATCAAGGCAACAAATCAGTTGTAACTTTTGGAACTTGTTTAAGCCACATACAAAGCCTTTCCTTATATCCTCTATTACTATTCATTTCACTGATTTCTTGACTTTTACATTTGAATTTCCTTCAGAACTTACACAGACTACAAAAAATAGAAACAGGCTTGAATATTAGATTTTTCCTCCTTCCTGACTTTTCAGAAAGATACTACAAAAGTTTTCAAATATCTATTTTCTTACAAATGAAGACATCTTATCAAAACACTAAAACAAACAAACATACAAACATGAGCAAAACCAAAACCACAAGAAAGTTATTGGCAAAGGCATAATACTATCAGTACAGATAATATGTTTCAGATGCAGGACTAATCTCAGTTTCAATGAAGACAACAAACTGATTGTTATTAAAGTTTTTTGACATTTTATCAATGTTGTGAAAATCACTTCATGTGTGACTATGTAAAATATATCAAAGGAAAAAAAAGGATGATACTTAAAAAAGAAACAAGTTCCCACTGATTCTTTTGGGAACAAAACTGATCATAGGATTCAATTAAGCTTATGGTATTTTAGAGTATTTCATACTTACACGAAAACACCTAATATTAATTACAAGAATTAATTACATAAACAAACCAGCTATCACATAAATGTGAAACATATTTCTGGGTTTATCCTTTCTTGTTCCCTTTTTAAGAAAGGTTCAAAAGAAAGAAAAATAAAGGTTGTTTATTTTGCAGAAGCACTGGAATTCACTAGAAGAAATGTTTCATGTTCTATGAAAACAATACTATTGCCTAATGTAGGTATCTAGAGCCACTAGATGAAACATATTTCTATTTCTATTTCTATTTCTATTTCTATGTTTATTTATATATTTATATATGTTGCAGTCACTGTTCTGCAAATGAGAGCAGCTGGATGCATGCAGAGTGCATGATTCCTTAGCTTTTCAATTGCATGCTGTGAAGAGTGAAACAATAACATTCTGTGTGTGTCAAGAACAACATCCTTACATGTTGGCACCCTTTGATTGGAACATGCTAAGAAAGCACCATTTATTGGGAAAATATTTTAGCTTATATATGTGGTTGGGGTTTATTGGTTAAGTGATTGATAAGAAAGAAAGAATATTGACAGCCACTCTGAGCAATAAAGGGGCTTGATGGGGTTTAGAGCTGCTAGGGACTTCTACCTCTGTTATCTACTTCTTCTGTTAAAGGCTTCTGAGACTTTGTAAATGGGATTCTTAAGACTTTGTAAATCAGAATTCTACAATGCTGTAATAAAGGGTAACTGAGAAGATTTCTGAGATTCTCTGCCCTCTTCATTTCTAGAATTCCACTGCTAGAGCAGCGTGCTTCATTTGTTGCCCAAATGGCCCTTGCAACAAGAGGTTACAATATACATATCTATATCTATGTCTATATATCTATATATCTATATCTATATCTATATCTATATCTATATCTATATCTATATCTATATCTGTATCTGTATCTATATCTATATCTATATCTATATCTATATCATTATCTATATCTGTATCTATATCTATATCTATCTGGGAGAGAAGAGTAGGGCTTAAAGGAGCAAAAAAGTTCAACAATGACAGCCAGAGCACATAAACTCTCTCAGATTTTCATTTTTAATCATCTTCCTTACATCCTGATGGTCAAATTTTCAGCTGCTCAGATGATGGAATGGTACAACTAACATTATTTCTGTTTCAAACATCATTTTAGATTATGATTTATAGGGATATATTATATAAGCAAATAAGCAAAGTTTTGAGGCTTTTGTTTCACACAGTATTTTCATAGATACATTGCTAAACGTGCAGTGGTTATTTGAACATCTCAGATGGAATAAATAAGCAAAGTTTTGAGGGTTTTGTTTCACACAGTATTTTCACAGATACATTGCTAAACATGCAGTGGTTATTTGAACACCTCAGATGGAATAAATAAGCAAAGTTTTGAGGCTTTTGTTTCACACAGTATTTTCACAGATACATTGCTAAACATGCAGTGGTTATTTGAACATCTCAGATGGAATAAAAATGGATGTACTAATTTTAAAATATGATATATTTGATTTATAGCTCCTGAGATCCTGACAAAAACAGAGGTGCACAGATATGCAAATCACTCAAGTTTTTTCTGAAGGTAAGAATGTCTCTATAGCTTCTGTGTCTGGAAATGCACTTGAGAGAGAAAAAAAAAAAAAGAAAGAAAAAAAATAGAGGAAGATTAGGGAAAAAAGTTTATGCCCCACTGATTTCAGAAATGTATGAATCTGCTCAAAATCTCAAGTTGTCAGGAGCTGTGGAAACTGAGATTTCCTAAAATAGATTGGAGAGCATATAAGTCAAGAAAGACATTTACTCTGTTGTTTGTTAGGGTTTTTTTACATTAGGTTTGGCTTACCTAACATGAGGTGGGTAGAAGAAGAAAGTTTTGTTATCCACAATAACTGAGACGGCCTAATTTATATATGTGCAATATATGTATAGATTTACCTCTAAAATAATATTTGCCAAAAAAAACCCCCAATTAAACAACAGTCAAAGCTAATGGTCACATACCTAGATAAACAGCATTGTCATATTTAAAACAGCATATCACTGCCAAATATAGTATATAGCATACAGAAAGTAATTTCATGCTTTGCTTTCCACTTATTTGCATTTTAAAATACACAATTAATATCCCTCCAGCTTTTTTTGGGTATGGTAGCTACTGGTAGTAGTGCTGTGCACACCTAAACTGAATTAATTAAATGCAGCAAAACATTATGCTTGTTAAAACAGATTTCCTAAAGCAGAGGTAAACAGACATATTCATCAAATGCAGAAGTTTGTCTGGTTCAGTGTCTAGAGGAAGTAATTGGGTGAAATCTATGGAAGATTATAAGAAAATTCCCAGAAGAATACTACTGTAGAAAAGTCTCCCCAAACTGCATCCTCAGTTTAAAGATTTATCTTCACAGCTGATTTCAATATGTAGTAAAGTGGAAGGAGAGAAATTTGCAAGGAGATGCTCATTAAGATAGGTAAGTTTGGTTAACAGTTGTAATTATGCCATAGTTAAGAGCACTAAGCACTTTAAGAAGGCACACAGGTTAAGTGCCTTAACTAGTTTGTATGTTACCCACTTCGTTCCAAGGAAAATGCAGAATGGTTGTTCTAATCTGGTTTTCTTTTCTTCCATGTTGAAGTCATTAGCTCACCTCTGGTTACTCTTACCTTTCTTTAGGAAAACACTCAAATATTCTTTAACCTCAGCCTTTGCAGCCTATTTTCTTTTTCCTAGCTACATTTCCTTTTAACAAGCTCGTTTTAGCTGGGTATGTTCTTTGAATGGCCCTCCTCTTTACACTTACAACTTTTGGAGTAGTTAGACTTCAATCTATTTCACATTTATTTTCTTCTCCATCTTAAACTTACTTTGCAGAAACATTATGTTCTAAAAATACAATTTCAAGCATTTCCCTTCCTTCTCTTTCCTTTCCCATCTTTTTACATTGAAGTGGATTATAATACCTACCGGGCACTTATTTTTGGATACATACAATGGCAATTTTTCAGAAGCCTACTTAACACAAGACATGTCTGACATCTTTTAAATAAGCTGATTTAGCACTTAACAAAATCAATGATCACTTAGCCGCTAAAGATTAAATAAGGAAAATAGCATGACTGCATGTTAGAGAGACAAGAGGACAGAAAGGAAATAAAATCTTTGGTTGTCTTACTGCGAAAGCTATTGTTAGCTCCCATTGTTACTGTAATCTAACACATGGAAGATCCTTTATCAGGTCATTCATTCTGATTAATGTTAATTTCTGTTTTTCCTCAGGAAAATTCATCATGCGCACAAACTTTCTGCTTCAGGAAATACAAAACTTATAAAATCTGAGATCTGCGACTTTAGGAGAGGCTGTTAGGAACCTGACAAATATATTGGTTTTGTCTTAACTAACTAACTTAATGACTCTGAATTACTACTCTAAAAGACTACATAACTCCTGCAGTGGTGATTCTTATGGCTCATAAAAATTAAATTTTAACCTAAAATACATAACAACAACTGAATTCGCAAGTAATGTGAGATATTCTGAAAAATACAGCCTAATTCTTGCTTATATATGTGCAGAAATTTCTTATGACTCTTTTCCTGATTCTTTTGCTCACCTATGTTACTTTACAGTTCTCATCCCTACTACTGTCTTTCTGTCTGTATTTTTTTACTACCTGTAACTCCTCAGTCATCTCAGCCTGCCAATAAACGAACTTCTTCTCTTTTAAATTACTTCCTAAAATGATCGCTCTGTAAAATATGTGAATATTAACTTGGGTCAAAAAATAACACTTTCACCACAATAAATACTGTTTTGTAGACAGCTTAAGAAAATCTTATTTCACATATTTATTTGTTTGAGGTTTATTCCCTGTTAAAATGTTGAGACCTTTGGGATATAGTTTGTTGACTTTTCTTGATGTCTTCCATTCTAGTAGCACTCTAAATGTTTCACTGAAATGTGTAAATAGGCCAAATCTGCATCCTGGCATGTCCAGGCATGGTCCTCTGCTACCCCTCGTCCTTCTGGAATGGGGAGAGATGCAGGAAAAAGGACAAAGAACCTGGAGCCACTGAGTCTAAGGATCCCGGCTTGTCCAATCTTGTTTTGCTCCTGTTTACATCCTGTGGGAAACAAGGTTCATACACTTGGCTTGTGCCTGCCTCGTGCAAGGCCTATGTTCTCCCAAATTTGGGTAAAGCAAGCCCCTGGCTTCACCTCATATGGTTAGTTCTGGCAAAGCATTAGGGTTTGTTACTATGTAGCAGAGCTAATTTATAGCTCAGCAGAGCATGGCAGGATGCAATGAGACAGTAGCACTGCCTCAAGCAGAGAGCAGGGTAAGGCAGAAACGATGGCAGCAACAGCAAGCATGAATAAAATGGCAGAGCACATTGTGTGACCTGCTCATCTCTTTTTATCAATGTAACCAGAGTCTAATGGGCCTTTGGACACAGATTAGCCAATCAGAATGGCAGTTAGCCAATCATGTCAGGTGAAGTCAGGACTTGCTTTCACCTTTTAAGGCAGAACACAAACCAAGTGCTTAAACACGTGCAGGTACCCTTGTAAATAACTTTGGACAAACATGGTGGCACCAGGCCCTTTTGTCTTCCTTTCCTGAGGTTGCTTCTCCTATCAGCAGAAGGGAGGGAGAGCAGAAAACATATTTGGGCAAGGCAGGACATGTTCAGGCCTATTTTGGCCTGTTAAGGCCTTCCACTACAAACTGGCATCAGTAGAAGAAATCCTAACTCTTTAGACATTCACAGCAACTTTTGCTGCTAACTACAAGGAAGGCTGAAATGTACCTTATGTTCCTAAGAGAAAGCTATTAAACTTGGAATATGGAACTATATAACTTTCTAAGGAAGGCCATACATCTGTGCATAAACAATTCCACAGCTTCAAGGTTTACAATATCCCTCTGTATAATGTAGAACAGGAAGAGATATGAAATGGAGGTTATGCATGGTTTTCTAGTCTGCAGTATGCTATACCAATGCATGGTTTGTGTGTTTATTCTTAGAACAATTCAGCTTTTCTACTGTGCTTATAGGCTATATTGTTGGGAGTGCTTTTTAATGAATGTAGATTTACCAGAGAATTACATTAAAAAATTCATAAGCCACATCCTGATAGTTTCCAACTGAGAATTTGTAAATTCCAATGCAATACAGTTAACATCTTTCATCTGTTCATTGTCATATAGAGACTACAACTGATCAATAGATCAATAACTGGTCTTAGATCTTTAACAGGGAGGAAAAAATGAAACAGCACTACCCAGGGAGTATATAAGTCTTGTAAAACTTGAAGAAAAACATATTTGAGTTAGTTGCACAGCTTGTGTGGCCTGTGACTCTTTCACTGAGCACCTCTGAGAAGAGTTTGCCTTTTTTTTTTTTTTTTTTCTTCTACATTGCCACTCATTAGGTAGCTAAACATAAGTGATTGGCCCTTCCGTGGGCACTGGATAGGAATTAAATCTCTTTTTCAGGATGAATAAACCCAAGGTTCTCAATCTTCCCATCTAAGCCCTTAATCAGCTTTATGGTCATTTACTAAAATTTTTGAGTTTACCAATTTGGTTGGTTGGTTGATTTTGGTCTTTTGCTTGTTTGTTTGCTTTTAAATCTGGATGCTCCAGAGTGTGTCAGTATCAGGCACTGTCTCAGATCCAAAACAGAAATTGAAATAGGAGCAAATAGTCAGCAAAGGATACAAAGCTGTGCCAGAATATAGAAGCAAAAATGTGACAAAGGCATTGTGTGATGAGGCAAGGCAGATGACTGGAAGATCTGACTTGAAGATGTTGGCAGTGAGATACAAGTGTTTACAAATTGCTAAGAATATGAAATGAATAAATGATGAAAAGGAGATTTTGAAAAGCTGTACAGGGTACAATCACAGTAGCTGAAATAGGCCTGGAGAAATTTCTTTTGGGAAAGATATCCCTCAAGTAAATGAGGAGAAACAGATCTCAGTATTCTTGAAAACAAATATAAAAATATTAGTACAAAACTTGATAAATATGAATCCACTAAGGGGAAATAATGGTGACTAAAAATAAGAGGCTTCTGCAATTATACAAGAAAATACAAAAAATAAAAGAAATTCAACCTCCATAAGATATTTAACATCGATTTCAGAAATGATCAAGCAGAAGCAAATGAGAAAAACACAAGAAAAGTGATAATAAAAGAAGAAAATAATAACTGTTAAATATTAGTTTATTATTTTTACTGGAATTTACAAAGTTGCTAGAGAGGTAAGTGAAGAAACACCTGTCAATGATTTTAGGAGGAAGTTTTTTCCAGTGAGGGTGGTGAGGCACTGGAACAGGTTGCCCAGGGAGGTTGTGGCTGCTCCCTCCCTGGAGGGGTTCAAGGCCAAGTTGGAGGAGGCCTTGAGTGACCTGTACTAGTGGGAGGTGTCCCTGCCTACTGCAGGGGGTTGGAACTAGATGATCCTTGAGGTCCCTTCCAACCTTACCATTCTATGATTCTATGATTCTATGATTTTTGCAGAGGAGTGAAGCATGATATAGATCTGATCGTTTTGATAACACAGATTCTGAAAAATATCAAATGATAGACAACCCACTACAGTAACTCCACAGGACTCAAGTAGCCTTTAGATTATATTTCTAATTTAAAAAAAAAAAAAAAGAGAATGTCCAACAACTTAAGAATGAGTGGCATTTCCAAGCAGATAAGCTTGTTGACACAAAATATCTTTAGAGAATTACAGCAGATGAGAAGCTGACTGAATGGTTACAGGCCAATAGAGATGTGTTCATTTTAGTGATTAAAGTAGAATAAGCTTTTGTACTGGGAATCAAACTAGGGATATTCATAGTGTGTGAGGAGTGAGAAATCAAAGGTTGGGATGTACAAATGATGTTGACTTCATAGTCCTGTTCAACAGCTCTTTACAGGAGAATGACAAGGCAGACTCATTAATGCCTTTTAGAGATTACATGAAATCAAGATAAAGTACTGAACTCAAAAGTTAGATATTTTCTAAAGTACTCAGGAGGAAGAGGTCCCTCCAGGTACTAAAAGCAAGGGAAATTAGGTAGGTTTATACTGAAACATTCAGAAATACTTCAGCTTTCAAGGTCATGATCCAGGAATGAGTAGTTCCCCAGTCCATAGTGGGAAGGGATATCTTCAGATGTACACAAGTCCTAATGTGTGGAAGTTAGGTCTGCTCCTTCACACCTCCATTAGGTTTTCTGGACATGCGGGAGGCAGAGACAAAATTTTAAGTTCCAGCATGCTCACAGCCTGGCACTAGAAACTTTTTTTCTTTTTTTTCCCTGTTTTCCTCTTGGTGTCTTCCTTACATCCTTCCCTTCCCTTCCCTTCCCTTCCCTTCCCTTCCCTTCCCTTCCCTTCCCTTCCCTTCCCTTCCCTTCCCTTCCCTTCCCTTCCCTTCCCTTCCCTNAGGATGTGTTAAGACTTTGCTCGAAATTACCCAAAAAATATGTCATTCACCATGGACAAAGGCATCAAAAGGCTTTCTCCCTTCCCCTTCCCCTTCCCCTTCCCTTCCTTGCTGTTCTCAAATAGAAGTCAGTGGTGCACCACCCCACATTTCCAAGGATGCTCAGAAAATTACCCTTACCTGGGTGAGGTGGTAGAGGAGGAGAGAATAAAGGAAAATTCATAAACTACTGGTTCACTTCTCCCACACTTACTATAAGAATTTAGTCCAGCTCACAGCCATGTAATCTGAGGCTTCAATGAGGAGAGAAAGGAGAAGTTGTCATTACTTGTTCTATCTTCTATATCTTTCATTTTCACCAACTGTATTCAGTTCAGAGTAGAGCTATAATGACAAATAAAATATGATTAAACCATTTGTATTTGTCAGACATTACACAATTATTTTCCTAACTGTTTTTTTTTTCTGGATTCCTAACTTTTTGGCCAAATGTACTGAAGATTGTTTATACACCATTGAACAACAACTGTTTTTCAACTGAGCAGTTTCCAAAAAGTTACTGAACACAGGTTTTACATTTTTTTTTTTTGACAAAAACATCACTACTTCTTTTATTTGGTTTAAGAATGACTCTTCATGACAATATTCAAGGTTTTAAACTTGAATTACATTTCATACTGCAGTTTTTTTTTAAAACAGAATTCATCTGAAACATTTTTTTTTTTAATATTTCCTGGCAAGGTTGCTCACTTTCTTCCTTTTAGTGTAGTCCAGGCTGGGGGACAAAGTGTTTAGGGAGATTTAAAAAATGTTATTTATGTGGCAGAAAACAAATTATTGCTGACAAAATGTCAAGAGAATCTGTACACTACTACTCAGTGAGCAAAAAGCTTTACTTTGTTTGAAAAAATAAATTGAGTCAATATGTAATTCTGTATAACATTTACTAGGTCACCAAGAATGCAGCTAGACAAAATTAATTGATTTTTCCCCCATCTTATATGAAACAGTTGTATTGAAATTAAATGATTGCACCATTAATGTTTATAACATAGAGAAGTACCTGTGAAAGAGTAAAAATATAATTTTCCATCAATACTTTTTAATACAAAATGCCAACTCTTTGCTTCTCCTTTCTCCTTGGGGAGAAGAATTCTCACACTCTTTCCCTGCTCCACTGTGGGATCCATCCTACTGGAGACAGTCTTTCATTAACTTCTTCAACATGAATTGCTCCCATGAACATCAATTTATCATAAATTGCTTCAGTATGGGTCATAGTTTATGGACTGTAATCCTTCAAGAACACACTGCTCCAGTGTGGCTCCCCCACAGTATCACATATCTTTACTGATGATATGGACGAGGGCATTGAGTCCAGCATCAGTAAGTTTGCAGATGACACCAAGTTAGGAGCAGCTGTTGATCTGTTGGAAGGTAGGAGGGCTCTGCAGAGAGACCTGGACAGACTGGATGGGTGAGCAGAGGCCAATGGGATGAAATTTAACAAGGCTAAGTGCAGGGTTCTACACTTTGGCCACAACAACCCCAAGCAGTGCTACAGGCNTCACGAGTCCTGCCAGAATTCTGCTCCAATACATGCTTCACCCAAGCTCACAGTCTCCTTCAGGCATCCACTTGCTCCAATGTGTGGTTCTGCAAGTGGGTACCTGCCTCACCATTAACCTTAATGTACTTCAGGTGACAACATGACGCACCATGGTCTTCACCATGGTCTTCACCATGGACTACAGGGGAATGTCTGCTCTGGCATTTGGAGAACCTCCTCCCCTCATTGTTCACTGACCTTGGAGTTTGCAGAGCTGTTTCTCTCACATATTCTCACTTTTCTCTCCCAGCTGCAATTAGTGAAGAGTTTTTTGTTTTCTTTTATCCCTTATTAAATGTGTTATCACAGAGTCACTTCTGCCACCACTGATGGGCTCAGCCTTGTTCAGCAGTGGGTCCATTCTGGAGTCAGCTGACATTGGCTCTATTAAACACAGGGAAACCTTCTTGTACATTTTCCCAGAAGTCATCCATGTAGGCCTCCTGTTACCAAAACCTTGACATGCAAACCCAATCCAAGGATACAGCAACAATGAACAGAAATGACAGAATACTCTAGAAGGTAAGGTATTCTTTTCCATATTAGACACTGGAATAGTAAGATTACATGTCCATCTGGAGAAAATCATTTTCCTCTTTGAATAAAATAATAATTAAAAAAAAAAAAGTTCTGTGTAACTAATTAAAAATTTAATCTTTTGGATGTCTAAACATAAGTGAGATGAAAGTCAGGGTTAATGCTTACAACTATTATGTTATTTACTATAACTAGAAACTAAGGTTCAGAAATCAGATCTGGCAGACTGCATGAAATCTATTACTTAGAGAAAATGAAGGAGAATCCCTTTGCTCTAGTCACAAACTGATTTTGGTTTTTAACAGTAGAAAATACTCCTTATATGTGGCTTCAAAAGCTATTTCTTGTTTTCTCTGAAACCAAAGTGTCCAAGTAGAATTCAGAACAAGATCATCAATGATAGGTCCTTCATCCAAATACTAGAGAGAACAAGCAGCTATTTGAACACTTCCAGATTAGAATTCTGCCCTTTACAAACATATCCGATACATACAGTAGGCCTGTTGGCTGATTATTTTCTGTCACATCTGTTTGGATGGCATCATGCCCATTCACTAGCTCATCAAACTCTTGCCCAAGGGCAAAGCTGCCAACCAAGCAACCACTAGTTTAAAAAAGGCCAACCAAGAAGACACTGTATACTAAAATAGCAGTCTGAAAGATACGTAAACCAGGGAGCTCCATAGATATTTCAAATATAGAATAGCCTTTGGTAATATTGAATGTGAAACTTGGAGATGTGGAAGATATTTATTTTCTGAGACAACAGCACACCAGAGTTGCTGAAATAGTCTGTGATAACAAGCAATTCATTTTGTTAAATGTATTATGGTAAGGGCAAATATGTGTGCAAATAAGCACATAAATAAACATTATCTTTATTAATAAATTATTGTGAAAACATGGTAATGGCCCTGCTAGTAAGATCAATAAGCAAGCAGATGGTGATGCATGTATTTGTAGTACTTCACCCAGCCAACATTTGAAGCACTTTAATTAGTTCAGCTGTCCAACCCTCTTTCTCCCCTATGTCATTCTTCATGTCAACAGACAAGGAATTATTAGAATTATTATCCTTATGGTACAGATGGAAAAAAGTGGGACAAAATGATACAGGGACATAAAACGAAACAGTAGAAATGCCTTGGATAGAATAACCTCTGATTTCCAGTCATGGAATAAAATTTCTGAGAAAAAAAAATTGAAATTGACAGAGTGCTTAAAGCTACAGTATGTAAAGAAATGCAGACTGATCTGGATGGCTTGATATTTAACAAGAGTTTATAACCACAGTAATGAGTTTGTCCTGCTGGGGCAAAACAGGCCCAGACTTGTTTGCAGTGCTGGTGCCCTGTTTGATTGGCTAGGTTTCAAGTTTCTCTCCTGCCAGTGGCCTGTTTTGCCTCCAGGGGTGATTGAAGGGGGTCTGCTCTGGAAGGGCCTGACTTCACTTGCTTCTGGGCTCTGCTCCTCTGCCTGTGGCCAGTGGTGTTGTGGACTAGCTATCTGAGAACACGTGGCTCCCCCACTTTTGCTTTTGGCAGCACACTCAGCTCCTGCTACCCTTTTGCCTTGTGGTTGCACCGAAAACACAATTTGGGATTACAATTTCTACAATTATTACCTCACTGCAGTGTCTCGGGCTGATCAGTGAGTAAATTTGGCAATTAAATCAGTTGGAGTCTCTGGTTTTCTCACCAACAGCCCTGTTCGAAGGCAAGGGGAATCCATCTTGCGACTGGCAGCGGCAGTTGCTGCTCCCCACCCTCTGATCTGAGTTGTGCGTAGAATATGGGTATTTATATTTCTTTGTCCCTTCCCTAAATTGCTCCACAAAAAATCCTATTATACCTTTTGTGTAAATAATTCCTGACTGGGTATTCAAACTTTTGGTAAATTATAAATAGTTCACTGTTTTGGGGTATGTGTGTGTTTGTTTGGTGCAGAAATTTGCATTAATAAAGTTGTATATTTTCCCATTTCCACATATTAAATTTGAATATTCATAATAGTTGCAGCTGCCTAAGTTAGGTGAATCAACATACCATATATTTAACGAGATCCTCTAAAATACTGTTCTTGAAGGTATTTAGAATAGTTGCTAATTAAAATCACAATAATGGCTGTCTGGAAAATAGTCCTGGATACAAATTCTTTTTCATTCTGTATTTTCCATTTCTTTCACCACACAACATTATTCTTACTTTAAATATCATCAAGCAAACAGAAAGAATATGTGTGCAGTTCTAGTTCTCTCATCAGCCTCTCAGAACCTGATATGAATGGACATTTTATATTAAAATGGTACAGAAGGTAAGCTAGAAGCTCTATGCATACTTTATATATATATATATACACACACACTATACGTATAGAGGCATATGCTCATTTAAATGTCCTGGTTTAATGAAAAAAAAAAACAACTGAACAAAAAAAAACAACAAAACAAAACAAATTAAGGATGAATTGATAAAGAAAGCATTCTATTCCTTCTTTAAATTTCATGTATTTTAATGTCTTTTATTTTGTCTCGGAATTACTTTTTTATGTTATATGGCAAAATCATCTGTCTTACTTCAACAAGAGGATGTGTCTGTGATGTTCTGTATAACTGTAGTTTGCATGGAATTTCTGTCAGCATGTAAAATAACTTCTCATCTACTTTAATATGTGCCAATCCAAGTGATGGCTTTTAGCCAAAGTAGTTAATTTTCATACTTGCTTCAGTGATTTTCTCCATTAAAATATTTGCAGATTTGTTTTATAAGCAAATCTGAAGCAAACTTTTTTTTTTTTTTTTTTTTAAATTAAAGTAAAACCCAGGACAGAACCAAATATCTTCAAAGAACTAAAAGAAAGCTGCAATTTATGAAATATATGTTTAAATTTTATCTGCTATGGCTTTCCAATTATAATATTTCATATCACAACAGAAGATTAATCCCAGAAAATAATGGTAAACTTCCGGTTAAAACTTTTGGTTCAAAGTTTAGTCTACTTCAGTAATATCAGAGCAAGTCTATTAACCCTAGTAACACATAGAATGTCACACTAAAATAAGAAGATATGTGTTAATTGCAAAGTAAAATTGCTGTTGCTGCTCCCTCCCTGGAAGTGTTCAAGGCCAGGTTGGAGGAGGCCTTGAGTAACCTGTACTAGTGGGAAGTGTCCCTGCCTCTGGCAGGGGGTTGGAACTAGATGATCCTTGAGGTCTCTTCCAACCTTACCATTCTATGATTCTATGATTCTATGATTGTATATATACCTTTACTGATCTGCTTTTTAAAATATGATATTAATAGTCTGTTATGAATTATTATTCATTTCCATATGAATATTAATTTTAATTATTAATATTAAAAAAATCTGGGAAAATTCCATGAGATTATTTGTATTTTCAATTGACAGGAAATAGTTGCACAAAGGATATTTATGAACACAGAATTAAAGACTTTAAACAATCAGAACTTGGAAAATAGGAATGCAAAACCAGGAAAAATTCTAACTATGCTACAGAGTCTTAGAATCAACTCCAGCAGATGTACTCACGGTGCCTTGGTCCCTGAGTAAGTTTCCTGTACAAGGAGGCTTCCAAAACTCACAATAATGATCTCACGGTAAAATACAAAATATTCCAGGCAGAGGGAAGGAGAGAAGAGCTGAGTTGCTGCCGAGCCACCAGTGTAAGCTGCAAACAAGTGGCTGCAACAATTCCCAGTTACCGAGCTGCTAATGGGGTACTGCTCCCTGTGAGGGTTGGTGCAGTAAAGACATAAAAGGCAGTTGGTGCAGAAAAGCAGTCCGTGCAGAAAGGTGTGGTTTCTAAATCACCCCCCATTAAATAGATCATTTTGAAAATGAAACTGGCCAATAGGCACTAGCATCACTGTTCTGCCCAATGAATTCAAAACTTCGTACCTTGTGTGACCACGCAGACACATTGAGAGGCAGCACTAGACACATGGTGCTAAGCTCCTAGCTCCATTGTTTGCTCAATCTACTGCAACTCCTGGACCCGCAACAGGAGGAGGAGTGCAAGGGTTAAACCATCATGGAAGAATTTATGCCCTACCAGGATAGTTTTAACCTCTCTAAATTTATGGTATACACTGAAAAATCTTGTGAATATGTTGGCATCTCAAGAAGATAACAATCATGAACTGAAATTGCTTTGAGTGCTATCTTTGTCTCTCCATAGAGGGAGCTTGCAAACTGGACATCAAGTGAGATGTCTTGATGGAGTTCTTATGGATCGCTCACAAGATGAATATGAGCCTCATTCCATGCTTCAAATGCTGCAAGTTTTAATTTATAAAAATACAAAGAAATGAAATACAGACTATGGGTTAACAAAACTAAACTTTGTTAACAGCATTTAATTCTAGATGCATACAAATAAATCAATATGTGAGATACATAGCTTCATAAGCAACATAGTCAATATGTCAACACTGAGATGCAGTCAGTACTGTCAACAATCTCAAGAGCTGGCTGGAAGTTAAGGACTGAAGCTCTATTTACAGCTTAGCACAATATACAAGCAGAGATATACACAATAGACAGGAATAGTTACAGAAATATACAAGTTAAAGGTAATACAGAAACACAATCCCCCTCCCAGAAATCAGAGTACCCAGGAGGGGCTCCCAACCACCCTTCCACTTTCTTTCCACCCCTCTACCTTACCCCAGGGTCTGCTTTACATCCAAGGTGAGCTTGGAGGATAGGCAGGAGGGGTTAGAAGCAAAGTGATTAATTAGGTTACACAGAAGAAGGCCAGAAGACACATTAGCTCCCAGAGAGAGAGACTCTCTGTGTTATCTATGTTTGTCTCCTTGTTTTTATACA
The DNA here is from genome assembly GCA_013399055.1 of Ramphastos sulfuratus. Lineage (NCBI taxonomy): Eukaryota > Metazoa > Chordata > Aves > Piciformes > Ramphastidae > Ramphastos > Ramphastos sulfuratus. Next base: position 19,336 of record WBNM01041483.1, read on the forward strand.
TCTCAGCAAGCTTACGAGTGAAGTAGACATCACCATTGTTTTCTCTTCTTAGCCTATAATCTGTTTTTTTTTCATTAAAATATTACAATTAGCCTCTAACCAGCACAGTTTGTTTTCAGGATCTTGTAGTGCTAGGATGGGGGAGAAGGGCTAGAAGCTGAAAGAGGGTAGCTTTAGACTAGATATTAATATTAGGAAGAAATTCCTTACAGTGAAGGTGTTGAGACACTGGAGCAGGTTGTCCAGGAAAGCTGTGGGTGTCCCTTTCCTGGAAGTGTTTTCACGGCTGGGGTGGATGAGGNCCCCACCTGGCTACAGCCTCCTTTCAGGTAGTTGTAGACAGCAATAAAGTCTCACCTGAGCCTCCTCTTCTCCAGGCTAAACAACTCCAGCTCCCTCAACCACTCCTCGCAGGGCTTGTGCTTCAGTCCCTCACCAGCCTTATTGCCCAAACCAGCCTTTAAGCCACTATCAAGGGGAAGGTTTCAGAAAGGTCCTGTATATTCCTCCTTCATTTCCTAGCTGATACACAGCCTTGAAGGCCACAGACTGACAAATAAGCTTAGAGATGTCTGCAATGCTAGGAGCTAGGAGACTGAAATCACCCCTAAAGGACTGCCAATACACGGTTCCCACCAAGATGACACTTGATGAATACAGTGGAGTTTCAACCCATCCCCTAGATACAGAAAGATACAATTACTCCTATACAGTCACATAATTATTTGATGTGCTCAAGATTGGTTTGTCTTGACATCAGCTGCTAGCCCAGAAGGTCACAGATATCTCATAGTTTATGCATCCTGCTCACCAGCCCCATGTGAGCCCCAGAATGTAAGCAAGTATCCTGGATGAGCCTCTGTTTGGTATTAGATAATATGCAGTTAAAGATACAAGATGTATAGATCTGGGAGGCAACCAGTTGAAAAGAAACTGATTTAACGATCCAGATACCTTAAACTGATTGAACTGTACCTCCATATTGCTTTGTCTACCTGAAAACACAGTCTGCATCACAATCTCATTCAAGCAGTCTTCTGATGGAGTAAGCAGAACAATGAATATAGGGTAACCTTAGAAAGGCCTGTAAACATGTTACCTTTTTGTAGAAGAAGATCATGTTTGTCTAGCAGGACCTGTCCTTTGTGAAGCTGTGCTGATTTGGCCTGCTCAGCTGGTTGCACTACACATGCAGCATAGTGGCACTCAAGGCTTTTTACCTTAAGGAGGCTCAGAATTGTTAATTATATTGTGCATGTTTATATTCATAAATAGAGAAAGCCTTAGGTCTGTATTTTGGAGAAGCGATGTGTGGTGTGGAGATTCCCACACCATATATATTTTGACTCTACTCTTTTAGTAACTTTTTTTTTTTTTTTTTTAATTGAAGAATGAATTTTTCAACGGACATGAAGATTAAAAGACTGGATGAGGCACTGTCATAGGTTTAAAGAGCTGACAGAGTGAAGCTCTCAAACGAATTGGAGAAAAAAACCCCAGAATTACATTTGGAGAGAGTGTTAGAGATAGAAGTTACAAAGCAAATACAGAATCCATAAGCAAATCCCCTGAACCTTCCCCCAACCCAAAACTAAATCTATCATCCCCAGTGCTCCAATCCTCCCCCCACCCCATGCCTCTACCATCCAAGAGACCTAAGCACAGCCTCTGGAGGCCCCAACCAGGCC
>WBNM01041484.1:0-38539 GCA_013399055.1 Ramphastos sulfuratus
GATAGGACAAGGGGCAATAGTCTTAAACCGGAGCAGGTGGATTTAGAGCAGACATTAGGAAGAAGTTCTTTATTATGAGGGTGGGGGGGCACTGGAATGGGTTGCCCAGGGAAGTTGTTGGTACTTTACCTCTGGAAGTGTTTAAATCCAGGATAGACGAGAATTTGAGCAACCTGTTCTAGTAAGAAGTGTCTCTGTCTGTGTCAGGTGCTGGAACTAGATGATCTTTAAGGTCCCTTCCAACTTGAGCCATTCTGAGATCTAGTTTGATTTTTTAAATAAAAAACAAACAAACAAAAACTCCAAAACAAACAACTAAACAAACCAAACCACCAACCCAAAACAAAACCCTTTTCCACTTCTCATTGTGTCATTGTAGTGTTAGGAGACCCTGATGAAGGGTTTCAGTATAACACTATGCAGTGACTTTCCTAGATCTCAAAATTGCCATCAATGACTCAAAGAGCTTAACATATAATTCAGAATGAAGATAAACTAAATGTTTCTTGAAATCAACCATGACCATGAAATAATTACAACTAAATCTGTTGAACAGCCAAAAATGGGTTTGGGTTCTGTTTGTGGGGTTTTTTTTGGTTGGTGGCTTTGGTTTGTTATTTGGGTTTTTTGTTTGTTTTGTTTTTATGGCTTTGTTTGTTTGGTGGTTTGGGGTTTTTTTTACATAAAGGAATAAGAAGGTCAATTTCTAAACTGGAGGATGACAAAGAATATCTGAAGGGGGCCTACAGGAAGGCTGGTGAGAGACTATTTACAAGGTCTTGTAATGACAGGACGAGGGGCAATGGGTTTAAACTGGCAGAGGGGAGATGTAGACTGGATGTTAGGAGGAAGTTCTTTACAGTGAGGGTGGTGAGGCACTGGAACAGGTTGCCCAGGGAGGTTGTGGCTGCTCCCTCCCTGGAGGTGTTCAAGGTCAGGTTGGACGAGGCCTTGAGTAACCTGTACTAGTGGGAGGTGTCCCTGTCTATGGCAGGGGGTTGGAACTAGATGATCCTTGAGGTCTTTTCCAACTTTACCATTCTATGATTCTATGATTCTATATTAACCCACCTGGGTGCTCCAGGCATTCACTCACACTGATGAAGACACAGACTTTATGCCTGCCTCTGCCACATCAGCTTGAAATGATACTTCTGCTCCAGATTTTCCAGGGCAAATCTCTTTTACTCTCTCCTGCTGGAGCTGTTTCACTTCCTGTAACATATTTAAATCCTTTTTGTATGGAGTTTATGGAGAAGTTGGCTACATGCATTGCATGTGCAGTACAAAGCAGAGTAATGTGAAGATTGACCTTAACTTACATAAAAAAACTCTATAGCAGAGGCAGTAAGTCTGAAATGGGGAAACCTGAATATTCCACAGTCCCATCAGAAGGAGAAAGCTGCTTTTCTGTGCTTTGTGGGGTTTTCTTCCACACTGCACTGCTGAATAAAGCAATGACTGCCTCCAGTCTTTTATTTCTACCCTTTGTTTCTGTTAAACTTACTGAAAATGGAAAAGGAACATTTCCTTTTGAATTGAATGACATGTTTTCTTTGAACCAAAACAAGGGGGAAATAGAGTTTGCTTGTTTGTTTGTTTGTTCATTGACTTGGCACGGAAAGTCCCCCAAGCATTTGAATTTTGGCTCTACCAGAACTACTACAATGTTTTGTCTTCTTTTTCACGTTCATCTGTCAAACAGCAACAGTAGTTCTCTACACAGGCCTGGTTGAAATTAGATACAATAGCCTGAGATACCAAATGACTGGATAAGGGGGAGTGATTCTGTGATTGGAAAGTTTTGGCTATTCAGACCTGAGATGTGAATGGCATCATGATGCCACTTCGGATGAAGCTGAGCATAAGCAAATCCTCTTCTCTCCTTCCTCCTACCCAGAGTATTTGTTTGCAGTTCCTGCTGCACTTCCTTCTGGAAACAAATATTTTGAGAACTACAGGACACCAGATTCTCCAGCTGACTTCCTCCAGATGAGAAGAAGAAAAAACAAACAAACAAAACAAAAGCCAGGAATAATCCTGGCAACCATTTTCATAAATAGGCTTATAGGCAAAGGTGGGAAGCACATCTTTGGTGTATTATTGGTGATGGCCGATGACAGGACAAGGGGCAATGGGTGGAAGCTGAGGCATAGGAAGTTTCATTTAAACATGAGGAGGAATTTTGTCACTGCAAGTGTGACAGAACACTGGAACAGGCTGACCAGGGGGGTTGTGGAATCTCCCTCTCTGGAGATATTCAAAACTCGCCTGGATGCGTTCCTGTGTGATCTGGTACAGGTGATCCTGCTCTGCCAGGGGGGTTGGACTGGATGAGCTTTTGAGGTCCCTTCCAGCCCCTGACAATCTGTGATTCTGTGAAGACTGAAGGAAGAATCTATATATTTGCTCTGGGTATTCCCTTAGGGTCCTGTGTCTTAATGGCACAATCTTAAGCTAATACTATAGGAAGAGCAGAGTATAGGGAGCACAGGCAAGAAACTGGCTGAAGCTAGATCCTAATTTCATGTATCCCCTTTTACTCCAGATAATACCAGTTTGCTTACTTGCAGCCATTAAAGGTTGGAACCTTTGATAAATCAGTGTTTTGCGACCTGGAGTTTCCTGACATTTTCCCTCTCACAAAATAACTCTTTAGTAAATATTCCAGAGGAATTACTTTGATCTTTCTATCATTATCTCTATCTACAGTTTTATGCTAAAAAAAAAAAAAAAAAAAAAAATTAGAAGTCAGCATGTTGTTTTGTAAGACTGTGTGGTGCTGAGCATTTCATGAGTTGCAGAGGGGTCAGGTGATGGATTATTTGCCCTTGCTGCTGTGTCTAGAAGAGCTCATTTGGCGGTATCATAGGAAGAAAGGTTTCATTAATGGCTGCAGAAAACACAAGTGAAAGCTGAGAATTATTTTGAGTAGAGGAAAAGAACGGAAGGAAGGAGGTTAATCTCATATTGGTAGCTTTGTAGATCTCTGCAATTACCTTCTTAGATGTTAAATTATTTCCTCCTAATAATCTGCTTGTGGTGTGGTTTTTCTCCCAAGGAATATTAAGCACGTGTAAAATTCTTACAATCAAACCGGAAATAGCAGTGCTGGAAAGATAATGGTTCGACAACATCAGAGTTGCCCCAGGCTGCCATCTCCCTGCATATTGCTCCATAAGGTGTCTGAAACTTTTTTTCAGTGGAAGATGTAATTGTAGTTATATAATTAATATTTCCCTTTGTTCTTTCTTAAAATAATTTTTAAAAACAAAAAAGGAGGAGAAGAAGAAGAAGAAAGAAAGAAAAAAAGAGAAAGAAAAATCTTGGAAAGATTTTTCTGAAAATGTTTTTGTGCTTGATAAAAGCTGTTTATTTAAGTGAGCCTTTAGGAAAAAAAAAAATAAATCCAGCAACCTAAGAAGTCATATTGTTGTAGAAATGTTTCCAGAGAGAAATACAATAGTTTCTGACTGGCTCAAGTTAGCATGTATTTTTTTATTAAAATCTCCATCTCTTTGCATTCCTGCTGCTTATTTGACAGCCTCTGCTTGTCTCTCCTATGCTTGTTCGTCACCATTTCACAATCTCTTTTTGTACTTTATACTTCCTATTTTTAATTGGAATTTTCCTCTCTCCAATTCTTTCACTTTTTCTGTATCGCAACTCTTAGGCAGTAGTTGATCCTAATAATATCTGAGTTGGAGCTGAACTTTAGACCCATGGTATATCTGAGTTGTTTTGAGCTAGCTAAAAATGATCAGAAATAAAAAAGGTAGACATGAGACCTTGAATATTTTTACCTAATCTGTGTAAGTGAAAAAGAGATGCAACAGCTTCAGCTAAAAAAAGAGTTCACATTTCTCTTCTCTATTAAAGACTTGAGTTTGTTATATCGGAAAATATATCTATTTTTACTATATTTATATGTTTATATGAGCACTTTGCCTCTTCCCCCAAAAAACATGTCAGTGAAACAACATGAAAGACGACAGAGTTGGAGATTAAAGGAAGGGGGAAGGGACCTCTGGAAGTCTGTGAACTGACCCACCTCCTGCTCACAGCCAGACCGATCAGATCAGATTGCTCAGGACCACATCCTGGTGAGCTGTGAGTATCTCCACGGACAGAGATTGCACCACTTCTGTGCATCTGCAGCAGTCTGTTGGGACAAAGCAGAAGACAGCTTGGTTTGCAATTGCAGTCTGGACAGGAGGACTGAAACTGCATTTGGGTAAGCCTTGGCCCCTCATTTTGCTGTGTTGTGCTCATGCTCTCTCTGTCGCTCAGCTTGAAGCTAATTGGAGAAGCTGTTTTGATTTCACACTCTCTCTAATGTAGAAGCATTATTCAGGTTTAAATTGAATAGATGCAGCTCACAAGATCCTATGCAACAGTCTTCAGAAAGAAAGGGGAAGAAATATTCTTGTTGAATTTATCAGATGGACTGTCATGGACTATGAAACCTTACACTCTGCTTTTGTACTAGAAAGTGGCATAAGGCATGGAAGAAACAGTGAGGGAACTCTGACCCTTTTCCTTCTCATTGTGAGTCAGGAAGAATGGCAGCATCCAGCAAGAGTGGATGATTGGGATGCTGCTCAACAACCATGACCCGCTCACCTTGCGAGTGCAAGTCCTTGTGCTGTTTTCCATTTGGGTATCCACACGAAATTAAGGCCAGACTCTTGTATAACACATGGAGACAGAGTTCTGTAGCTCTGCAGGCTCTCAGGGGATGGATGTGCTGCTGCCCAAAAAACACTGTGTTTTGCTGCATGGGGCGGAAGACACTAGGAAAAAGGTCTCACCCTGCAGGTGGGCACCTGAAGCAGCATATTCAGCACTTGCTGACAACTAAAGTGACCTCCATGAAGTCATGGGCCCTCCATTTTGGGGAGCTCTCAGGATCAAGGCTCACTTGAGACAGCTTTGCCATGTGGACATTTGTGACTTCTATTTTGCATCCAAGTGAAATAACCTCAGTATAATATAGAAAAAAAATGGTCTTGTCAAAGCTGAGTAATGGAGAAGAGATTTAACAGTCTGGCCACCTCCTTCTGAAACAAATTATACCTACTCTTTAAATCAGGAATAACAGCTAAATTATATATGTTGAAAATGATGAGGTCTAGAAGTGCAGGAAACATGTGAAATGAAACCTGAAACCAAGTGAAATTTCACTATTTTCAGCTCTTGGTACAAGCTTAAAACTCAAGTAGGGCTCATTAGGAAGTTCATCTGACCTTTCTGAATGAACCCAAGGTTGATTTTGTGTCTGATCCACAGAGAACATTTTTTTTCCTTTTTTCTTTTTTATTCTTTTTTTTTTTTTTTCTTTTCTTTTCTTTTCTTTTCTTTTCTTTTTTTTTCTTTTCTTTTCTTTTCCTTTTCTTTTCTTTTCTTTCTTTTTCTTTTTCCCTAGATGAAATCTCAGTGATTATGACTGGAGCTCCTAAGTTTGTTCAAACCCAGAGTTCAAAGCAAGTTCAAAGTACAGGAAGCATGTAGCCATGAAAATTGAGTTTTGAATCCATGAGATCAGAGTAGCTGGAATTTGCACTTTGCTGAAACTGCTTGAGTCAGAATGCTCTGAAAAGATGAGAGTTAAATCCCAATGAATAGAGGTGCATGGAGGAGGTCCTGGATTTGGCCTTGATCTTTGTCAAAGATGCTTTCTTAAATGGTTTTGCAATCCAGATAAATCCTATCCACTATCCTGGCTAGACATAGGGAAACCAATGCATAGGAGACAAAAAATAATGCTTGCTTCTTTGGCATTTAAGTAGAGGTATGATAGGGCTAGGAGAAGTCTAGCTCCATGAAATGACTAGTTTAGTCAAGACTCATTATGTCAGTAAAAGTCATAGAATCATAGGATGACTTGAGTTGGAAGGGACCTTAAAGATCCCACTCCCCTGCCATGGGCAGGGACATCTCCCACTGTATCAGATGTGGTGGTTTGAGAATTACTCACTCCCCCCCCCCCAGTTAGGAATTCACTCAGACTAGACTCAGTTGGCTGGAAGTTAAGGAATGGAGCGTTATATTTACAGCTTAGCACAATTTACAAGCATATATATGCACAATACACACAGATATTTACAGCTATATATACAAGTTAAAAGTAATACAGAAACACAAAATGTGTCCTGAAACAGTCAGACTGCCCAGGAGGCTTTAAATTCCTCTAGTTCTTTCATGGTATCTTTTATCTCTGTACCCATAGTTTTTATGGCAGAGACTAGGGCAGAATGCAACAAACTATCCTCTATCTGCCTCAGCTGATCAGTGAATTCACCAACAGTGAGAGGCCTTCCATTATCACTCCTTGCTAAAAATCTGCTAGCCAAGATGTTAGCCTAAGATAAGGAGCAAGTTTAATAAGCTTCTTTGTGAGACTTGTTCCAAGAGAAATGTCATCAGGCTCGTGTGTGCCATGATCTCCATACAGCATTTCCTTCACAGCAAACTCCTTCAGAAGCTTAATTGCCTGCTCAATTGTGATCCACTTCCTAGGTGCCCAGGGAAAATCTCAGGAAAGATATCTCATTACCACAGCCAAGAGGAGGCATGTCCACAAGCTAACCTTACCTAGAGGGGCTGCTAGGTATTTGTCAATTCCTCTCTCTTCTGTGAGTGGCCATAGCTGCTTTGCAGACTCCTCTTCTATCTGTAGAGCATTTGCACCAACAGCACGGCATCTCCCTAACCAGTTTAGGATTGGCTCTCCTCATTCCCTTGAATATTCCTTTTTAATTTCCCTGACCTCTTTCAGAGGATCATTGGAATCCTCGACACCATCCTTCTCCTCCTCCTCTGGTTGTCCTTGGCCTAGACATACAATTCTCTTAAGAGCATTCTTAAGCTCCACAGAGCCATCCTCTTTCTTGGCAGCCAGTTTCACATAACTCTTTTCATTGCTATATTGGGATTTGAGTAAGTTGGCTAAATCTCTAAGGCTGTATTTCTCTTCTTCTTCAGAGATCCCTTCTCCTAGCTTGTGCTTTTGGTGAAGTCAAAAAGGCTGTGGATGTTCCCTCTAGCAGGTCCGAATTTTGGGAGGTCTGAGCTGCTGTCTGGGGATTTAAACTAAGGTCAGAATTAGAAACATCGGAAACCTGAACAACTTGAGTAGAAGAAGCCTTTTGTCCATCTGCCATGTTATTGATAGATAATGTGCTCTTGGCCGAAATCCCACGATCTGCGGTAGCTGAGTCCCCCTTAGAAATAGAATTGTAGAATCATAGAATCAGCCAGGTTGGAAGAAACCTCTGAGATCATCCAGTCCAACCTATCACCCAGCTCTAGCCAATCAACTAGACCATGGCACTAAGTGCCTCATCCAGTCTTTCCTTGAACACCTCCACGGTCGGCAACTCCACCACCTCCCTGGGCAGCCCATTCCAATGCCAATCACTCTCTCTGTGAAGAACTTCCTCCTAATATCCAGCCTAGACCTCCCCTGGCACAACTTGAGACTGTGTCCCCTCGTTCTGTTGCTGGTTGCCTGGGAGAAGAGACCGACCCCCACCTGGCTGCAGCCTCCTTTCAGGTAGTTGTAGACAGCAATGAGGTCACCCCTGAGCCTCCTCTTCTCCAGGCTAAACAACCCCAGCTCCCTCAGCCTATAACCAGATCAATCTCCATATAGCTCACATAATAAAACGTGATCTGCAGCACAAAGAGCGACAGAGAACTGAGAGCTAAGTGAGAGGTGAGTGAGAAGTGAATGCCTTACCTATATTTTGNCTTGTCAATAGTCCCTCCCCAGCCTTCCTGTAGGCCCCCTTCAGATACTGGAAGGCCACCACAAGGTCTCCTCAAAGCCTTCTCTTCTCCAGACTGAAGAGCCCCTGGGCCTCCTGGGCAGTCTGACTGTTTCAGGAGAGATTTTGCATTTCTGTATTACTTTTAACTTGTATATATAACTGGAGCCCTCGTGCTGGGGGCTGCAGACCTGGACACATTATTCCAGTATTCTCATAAGAGTAGAGCAAAGGAGCAAAATCACCTCCTTTGATGTATTGGCCACATTTCTTTTGATGCTGCCCAGGATACAGTTGGCTTTTTAGGCTGCCAGCACACATTTCAGGCTCACACTGAGACTCTCACCTACTAGCGCCCCAAGTCCTTTTCTCCAGGACTAAACAACACTGTTGGCAATCTGGTCTATGAAGCATCTAGACTCAAACTATGGAGCAGTGAAGAAATAAAAAATTTTCTTGCTAATCTCTGAAGACAAAGGCAGAAAATGTGCATCACTGCTGCTAGTGGAAGTGAGTAAAACAGGTATGTGTTGGGTAGAAGACTGCTCCCATTTGGAGGACTTGTAAAAACATGAAGCTGGAGAAGGACAATTCTCATTATTTGTTTCCCTCCTGTTCTGAAAACATTTTGTGTTTTTACCTCCTCTAGCACAGAAACTTCAGAGTTGCATCCTGAGAAACTTCAGAGTTGCAACCTGCAGCTCCCTATCTCATGCTGAAGTTCAGAGTGAAGCTGCTCCTTTAGCTCCTATGTATTCTTCTGGAATGGTCTAGTACTGGAAAATGGGGAATGAGACATAATACGGTTGATAGATCTGCTTCCTGTCAGTGTGTCCTGAGAAAGACTCATTGGAAAAAGATGAATGTAATGCATATGGTACAAAGATACTGAGCAGCTGCAAGTTCTGTCTGATGAAAAAAAACAAACCAGAGAGTGGAGTAAGAAGTGATAAAGAAATGGACCTGGGAAAGATCCAGTTCTGAAGGCTTGGAAAGATCCATGTGGTTGAGGCCGAATCCCTGGAGACATTAAGACCAAACTTGATGTCGCCCCGGGCATCCTGGTCACATTGGAGGTGTCCCTGCTCTCTGCAGGGAAGTTGGACAAGATGACCTTTGAGGGTCCCTTCCAATCTGATGCAATCTGTGAATCTGTATCATCATGCCTGGTGTTATTCCCAACTGCTCAGTTTGATCCAGACACATAGCTGAATGAAGGTGTACGACTTAAACAGTCTTCATAACACAGTTTAGCACAGCCTGGGTGCTGACAACATGTAGCTCTGACTATCATCACAGATTCAAGACAAAATTGTACTGCAAAGCTAATGTGACAGACTATTAGGTAGCTGCAACTTCTTGTGACTAGCATAGACTGAATTTCAGCAAGAAAGACCAATTGGAACTTTAAGGAAGAGAGCTTGCTTGCTTGCTTGCTAATAGTTATGTACATTTTGGTAGTTAAATCAGGGAGTTTCATCCACAAGCTTTCCAGGTCCTCCTCTTCTGTCTGATTAGATTGCCATCATTATCATAGTGTTGTAATTCATGCCAGCCACTCAGCAATTAGACAGTGCTGCCTACAGCAAACACCTTATCCTCTCAAGGGATTAGAGCCAAAGGGGTAAGTCACAGTGGTCTCCTAGCACATATCCACGTAAATTTTTGCAGGTCTCTGTAACTGCTTTCAACTCATACAAAAGCCAAAGATCTTTCATGCTTGGATACAACGCTTTGGCTCTGTCTTTGGCTGTAACATGGAAAGCCGTGAGTGTTTTGAAGGTGGCAGAACAGAAGTGTGGACACAAGTGAGAATAGTTGGGTTTTTTTCAGTACCCTGGGCAAAGATTTTCGAACTGCATTTGCAACCCATAAAGCAAACTGTATCCTGGGCTTTATCAAAAGACGATGATTCTGCCACTCTACTCTGGTGAGACCCCACCTGCTGTACTATGTCCAGCTCTGGGGCCCGCAAAACAGGAAGGACATGGACTTGCTGGAGTGGGTCCAGAGGAGGGCTGTGAAGATGATCAGAGGGCTGGAGCACCTCTCCTATGATGACAGGCTGGGTGAGTTGGGGTTGTTCAACCTGGAGAAGAGAAGACTCCAGGAAGACCTTATAATGGCATTTCAGTATCTGAAAGGGACCTGCAGGAAGGCTGGAGAGGGACTGTTTAGAAGGGCTTATGGTGATAGGGTGAGGCTTATGGAGCAGGGTACATTTATGTTTGACATAAGGAGGAAGTTCACAATAAGGGTAGTGAAATACTGCAACAGGTTGCCTGGGGAGATGGTGGAGGTCACATGGAGACATTCAAGGTCAAATTTGATGGGGCCCCGAGCAACCTGATCTAGTTAGAGGTGTCATTGAAGGGGATTGGACAAGATGACCTTTGAGGGTCCCTTCCAACTCAATGCATTCTATGATACTACGATTCTATGACTGTAAACTGCTGGTCCCTCCAGTTTGAGTCACCTGTGGGTGACACCCACTAAGTGGAGTGGGTGTCAGCCATCTAGCACACATTTACTCTTCTGGTTCTGCTGGTAATTCAATCAGAAAGATGCTCTTACTCCTGCCTCAGAAGCAAAGCATTCACCCTGGAATGAAGAAGAATAATGTTGGCTCTTCTCCTGCTTGTACACTGCCTCCATTTCCCTCCTACTGCTTCTGAACCCTCTGACCCTTTCAAAGGCAGCTCGGCAGCCTGCTCCGTCTTTTATTGAATCGAATTGCAAATAGGGAGAGGCTACAGTGGGAGCAAGTCATCCATTTAAATTCTGTGTCCCTGTTGTCCCTCCCATGGGACTGGGGTAGACTCTGGGGAAATTAAGTCAGCATTTGTTGATTGAGCCCTCTGATGAGATTAACTTCTCATTTACTAAGAAGTCAGTCGTATGGCCCCAGCTGTGTTTGGTCCAGCCATGGCTCAGTCATAAGAAAGAGCAATATTTCTGGAGCTCTGCATAGCATAAGGAACTCATTGGACAGTGTCTCACCTTTTCAGCAATGCTACTGGAGAAGCAGACTGGCAAAGCTTGATTCACTCTCTCTGCTGCTCATTAGGAAAAATGAGGCAACAGCAGACAGCCAACATAGGACAACCTACTTACCGTATGATAAGAACACTTCGGACATGAGCACCCTTCTGCAAATTACCTTTCTGCTGAGGAACCATGGAAGATGAATGACCAGTGGGAGGACCACAATGACCTGCAGCACATGCTGCAAGGAATTACAGTGCCCTGATCCTAAGGAAACCAGCATGGACCACAGCCTCAGGGTCTGTGTCTTCACTTAAAGTAACTAATTCTCCACTCGACTGCCAGAGGTGAGGGGTCAGAAGGAGAGGTCAGAGTGGGTCACAGATCAGTGGAGAGAATACAAATCAAAAAGAAACTCTTGGCCTTTCAGCTTGGTTTGCATTAGCAATTGGATCTATCTTTCTTCTAGCTCCAACCTTGGTTACCCTTTGGAGCAAACTGCTTTCCTCTGAGCATCTGCAGAAGAACAGTTCAGAAGATGGCAGCCATGCTCACAAGGTGCTTGCTTGACATTACTTTGTGGTGACCCTGTGACAATGGGATTTCACTGTAGTGACTCCTCGGAGCTGCTCCCACTTCTATTGACTTAGTGACAAAGCTCCTAGCCTTTTAAAGCCATGCAAGACTTGCAATAAATTGCAATATGTCATTACAGTGGATAGCTCTGACAAAGCTTTCCTCTGTAGTGTGCTTGAGTGGCACATCAGCCCTTGTGTGGTCTGCATTCATCTTAAATGAGTCACCAATGCCCCCTTCAGTGCACTGTGTGTTACTTAAGACCATTTCCTTTGACTTCGGTGAAAGGGGATTTGTTACTGACTCTCAGGTACTACCTGTGGACAAGACAGGGAAAAGGACTTACTTCACAGAATCATAGAATGGCTTGAGTGGGAAGGAACCTTAAAGATCATAGAAATATGGAATCATAGAATGGTTTGAGTTGGAAGTGACCTTCAATGGTCATCTAGTCCTTCCCTGCAGCAAACAGTGACATCCTCCATTACATCAGGTTGCCCAGAGCCCTGTTGAGCCTGACCTTGAATATCTAAAAGGATGGGGCCTCAACTACCTCCCTGGCCAACCTGTCCCAGTGTTCCACTACCCTCATGGTAAAGAACTTTCTCCTAATGTCCAGTCTAAATCTCCCCTTCTCTAATTTAAAACTATTGCCCCTCATCCTGTCACTACAGGCGTCTATTTCCAACCCCACTGCCATAGCAGGGACACCTCCCACTAGACCAGGTTACTCAAAGTCTCATCCAACCTGGTCTTTAACACTTCAGAGATGAGATCTCCACAACTTCTCTGAGCAACCTGTTCCAGTGTCTCACCATCCTCACAGTAAATAACTTTTTCCTAATGTCTAATCTAAATCTACCCCTGCTCTAGTTTTGTTTCCTCACACAGTGTCTCAACATTGGTGTGTGTCTGTGTGTCTTTCAGTGACGATACCAAATGATCCTGCAACTCTGTTTCAAAACTAGGAGTTGCTTGGCGATGTTCGATTTTTTTGTTGGGTTTTGTCGGAAGGTCTTTCTAAAGCAGAATACTTTAAATCCTGGGCACTTCTGTGCCTACACCTTTGTCTGTGACTGTCTTGAAAGCAGCAGTTCAATATTGTAGCAGATTTGGAGTCTTTAAAATTAGGTTTGATTCCAAAACAGAGAATCAAAAGGAACCTTCTGGCTATTTCTTGATAGACAGCAATTCTGTTTCCAGCTGAGGAGTAGTTCACTGTGACTGACATGCCCTAATTGCATGGAGGTACCAGGTAACGCAGAATTTGACCCTGAGCTCACTCCTCCATGTGCGTGGCTGCTCCCTTGTCATGGCATTCATGGCATGCTCTGGCCAGAAGGTGCAGGAAGGCAATGTGCTTTCATGCTTTACTTTTCTTGTTAGCAGTACTTTCTGAGGAGATGGTAGCTCTTTCTCCCTTGCCCTCCTCTGAGATGTGCATTTGGCAGGTTTCATAGGTGCTGCCTGGGCGTTTTTCCCTTGGGCCCCGGGGGACAAAACTGTCAGTGTTCCACATTTGGAGACTTTGAGAGGGACCAGGAGTTGCAGGTTTTGGCTTAGTAGGGGAACATGTTCTAGCTATAGATAAGATAATTGGTTGTAAAAAACATATGGCACATCTCCGTGTGAGCAAGGCAGTTGTTACATTGATAAAATCAGGCTTGCTGACAAAATGGCTCTGGAGCATATGACTGTATGGGGTATTTTTTATCCTACAGTATGTTTCCCTGTAGCTACTATTAGAAGTTATCATCTTTAATGTCCTTCTTGTCTCACATTTGGTGAGAAATTGTAAGGTCAATAGTCCTACAAAGCATCAATGTCTCAGCAAGCCCTTTTTTTTTTTTTTTTTTTTTTTTGGTCTTGACAACAGCCAGTAAATCTCAGAAGGCTTCTTTGAAATACAGGAGAGAGGAATCTGTTTATAGTCTGTATGTTGTTACTTACAATAATCATAGAATGCTTTGTGTTGGAAGGGACTTTTAAAGGTCACCTAGTCAAACCACCTTGCAATAAACAGGGACATCTGTTAGAGATGCTCAGAGCCTCATGCAACTTCACCTTGAATATTTCCATGGATGGGGCATCTACCACTTCTCTGAGCTACGTGTTCCAGTGTTTCACCACTAATTGCCTATTTTGTTGTGGGAATAATCACTTCTAGTTGGCCCGGAAAAAAACCCACTGTCCCAGGAAAAGGTGGCCTTGTGCCCAGGAATGTGGTGGTTTCCATGGCAATAAATGAAGATGGGCTGTCGAGGGTTAAATCGTATCCCAGCAAGCTCCAAAGGTGTATGGGGTGTTGATACCCACTACAGTCTGTCAGCACAGTACCACGGTTTCTGAGAACTTTTGCTTAGCTATGATACAGAAGTTAACTCTGCAGTTTCTTAGAGCTTCACATCGAAAAGATGCTGCAGCAGTGACTGACCTAGTCAATATTGCTTGGAAAAACAAGCCAGTGGTGAATTTACTAGTGAGGGTTGTGCTGGCATAGAGCTAGCCCTTGAGTCATAGCAGCTCATCTCTATCCTCTCTTTATAGGCTGGTCATGACTCCCAGTATGGGAAGGTGAGTTTTGGGATTATTTGGTCTCATATGATTCCATACAGAGACTGGAAATTTAATCTTCCTGCTGCATGTAGTGTTTTACATGGGACTAACCAGAAACTTGAGATAAAGGCATTGGTTTGGGAATGTCAATCTTTTTTCCTTAGACATGTCCCTGCTTAGGAAAGCTGCAAATTGAAGTAGCTCAGATAATTGGCAGCCAGCAACCAATCATTTGTGGGCTTCTTTTTTTTTCTTTTGAGGAGCAGTACAAGGAGTTGTTACTTATTTGGAGGTATTTTAGCATGCCTGATGTAATCTATCTTTTTGTAGGTTGACAGTGATTCTCTGCATAGGAAGAAAACTGAGTTTTGAGAAGAAATCTGGTTCTACTTTAGCTTTTTCAGTATCTAAGTGGATACTTTTCTCCTGCAGAGGTCCACAGTGAAAAAAAGTAACAAGACTTCCTGCAGTCTCTGGCATGTCTTTCTACTCATGACTTTAATAAAGTGTAAGTTTTACAATCCCTTCCTAGACAGGCTGCTTTGGTTTTCTAGAAAGTAATTCCAAATTATGTCTTAGCAGCTTGGGCTATTTTTGAACAACAGCATCTTTTTAATATTAATAATTTATGTGCCTAAAAATTTCCTTGTCATTTTTCCTCTCAGAACTGGATTTCTTTTATTAGCTCCCTGTTGAGCAGATTATGTTTTGATCTAGGGACAGATTATAGTTAGACAGGAATTACTTGGAACATCACTGCGTTTCTTACCAGCAGTTGGATGCATTTGGCTGAGGTGAGGCTGGATGACATTTTCACTCTAGTGTAAGAGAACACATCTGGTTGAGTGCTACTGCCTTGCTGTGTGATAGGACGTAACCTAAAATCTGACACCTTGGCACCAGTAGTAGGATTGCCTTGTTCATTTAAATGTTTTCAACATGGCCAGTTGTAAATATTGAAGGAAGAGTACAAGGAAAAAAACTAGTGGTGAGCAATTTCTCAAAGCACACCTTCCCAGCTCCAAACCATTAGCAGATAAGGAAATTCAAGAGAGTCATAGATGGACTATTATGTTGGATCATCACCAGTGGTGAGTCTATTCCCTTTGTGAATCCATTTCTACTCTTGACTCAAACAACTTCTACTAAGAAGATATAAATGTATTTAAACACCATGTAAAAGAACTGCTTCTATCTACCCTGTTGGTTCTGATGACACTTCATTGGGTGAAAAAACAATTAATTGTTTCTTATGTACCCCAGGACTCTAAGGTTTGCTGATAATCATGCTGGCTTACCTTGTGACTTCAAACAGAAGTTACTGTTCAGACTTTTGGTTAACACTGTGCTGTTTCGCAGGCTGGTTGATGGTTTAGTGGGGTCGGTATTTGGCTGGCAAACTCACTCCTCAGTGGAACAAACAGTGTTTAGAGCCTCCAACTCTAAAGATCTTAACCGGAAGGTTCTTCACATAAGCCTGTTGCTACCAGTGTACTTCTGCACCTATCGTGTCCTTTTGCTTTCCTTTTTGTGAGGAAGCAGGAGGCTGTCTCACTTCCATGAAGACCCAAGCTCTCCTGCCAGACACCATTGCTTATGGTGGCTGGAGCACACAGCTGCAATGGTGTTGGAATCTCTCTGACTGACACCAGTGTGTCTCATGGGACAGACAATTCACCTGAACACCCCAGCAGGTAATGTGAAACAGGAACATGAGGCATTTCATACTCTTATTCCCATAAGACGCTATAATGGCACTTCAAACTCAAAACTTTTATTTTATTGTCAGCCAGACCATTTTGGTTCTGGGCTAAAATAGTTTGGTTTGCAGTATTTGATAAAGCAAGCTCAAATGGTTTCACTGAATATCTTGATTTAATTATTTTTCCATTTTTCTCTTTCCACTGATATCTATTAAAACAGCAGACAGCAAATTTCTGATGTTGCTAGGTTGAATCTCTAAGCAGGTGTTTCTACCACCCCACAGCAATTGCTTGTATATTGAATAGAAACTTCTGGGCAACTTCAGCTATATTGCTTTTCCTCGTTCCCTGGCCACACTGCCTCCTTGTCTGTCACAGATGAAAGAGAAACACAGGCTAACAGTTTCCAAAGCAGCCATGGCCCCTGAGCCTAAGCTTTATTTAAGGCCAATGTGATTAGTGCCAGGATTAAGCACAGCTAAAGCAGGCAGTTGCCTAGGGCAGCAGACTTCTGGTGGTACCAGAACAGTGACTGTTCCACTGTCTCCTCTCCTGTGTCCAAACCATGGAGGCTGAACTGCCTGCTATGGCCAAGCATGTGGGCCAAGGCGTGTGAGCCAGTAGCTATGCCACAGTATCACAGTATCACCAAGGGTGGAAGAGACCTCAGAGATCATCAGGTCCAACCCATTACCACAGACCTCCAGACTAGACCATGGCACCAAGTCCCACATCCAAACCCGCCTTGAACCCCTCCAGGGACGGTGCCTCCACCCCCTCCCTGGGCAGCCCATTCCAGTAGTGAATGACTCTCTCAGTGAAGAACTTTCTCCTCACCTCGAGCCTAAACTTCCCCTGGCGCAGCTTGAGACTGTGTCCTCTTGTTCTGGTGCTGGTTGCCTGAGAGAAGAAAGCAACCTCCTCCTGGCCACAACCACCCTTCAGGTAGTTGTAGACAGCAATAAGGTCTCCCCTGAGCCTCCTCTTCACCAGGCTAAACAATCCCAGCTCCCTCAGCCTCTCCTCATAGGGCTTGTGCTCGAGGCCTCTCACCAGCCTCGTTACCCTTCTCTGGACACAACTTCTCTGCCTAGGTGTACATTGTCTCCCTGGGAGCAGCAGTTGCTGCCAGTCCTTCTTCCCTGACATCACCAGGCACCCCTGAGGATGACATCTCCTTTGGTCTCTGCCTTTTTGCCCACTTGGATCTACATGTTCATTTGTGTGTGTGTCTGACCAGAGGAATATATGATTTATGCTTGCATTTATGCATGACCATGATATTGACCAAGTCTGTGCTTATTTAATGATGATGACTAACCACTTAATGATGGTTTACGTAGAAGTTTTAAGATATATATGCTGGGTATATATTCTGAAATCTATTGGGAAAGGCCTCTCTGTAGCTAAGTTTTGCTTAGTGCAAATCTGAGTGCAACTGAGGTGCAGCTCTGACTTTTGCGCTCTCTGTTTACCTGCTTCCACCATATGGAGGAATAGCTCCAACTCCAACAGGTGCCCTCTTCATCACATGCCAGAGGAAGAGGGGCTCACTTTGGTTGAAGACTGCAGTACCTCTGAAGCATTGCCTGGGCTGGACCTATTAGGGATGATGTTGGTACATGAGGCAGCTACAGAGTCTTCTTCAGATGAAAATCCTCCCTATTCCAAGAGATACTTGAGGTGAAGCTTATCAATGATTTTGAGGAGGAGACAGAGTGCACCCTCAGTACATTTGCAGATGACACCAAGTTGGGTGGGAGTGTTGATCTGCCTAAAGTTAGGGAAGCTCTGCAGAGGGACCTGGACAGGCTGGATTGATGGGCCAATGCCAACTCTATGAGATTAAACAAGGCCCATGCCAGGTCCTGCACTTGGACCACAACAAGCCCATACAATGCTACAGGCTTGAGAAAGAGTGGCTGGAAAGCTGTCCAGCAGGAAGGGACCTGGGAGTGCTGATTGACAAGTGGCTGAATATGAGCCAGCAGTGTGGCAAATGGCATCCTGGCTTGTGTTAGAAGCAGTGTGGCATGCAGGACCAGGGAGGCGATTGTCTCCCTGTAATCTGCACCTCAATATGACAAAGGCATTGAAGTGCTGGAGTGGGTCCAGAGAAGAGCAGCTAAGCTGGTGAAGAGCCTAGAGAACAGGTTTTATGAGGAGTCACTGAAGGAACTGAGGCTGTTTAATCTGAGGCAAAGGAGGCTGTGGGGAGACATTATTGCTCTCTACAACTACCTGAAGGGAGATTGTAGTGAGCTGGGTGTTGGTCTCCAAAGTAACTACTAACAGAACAAGCAGGAATAGCCTAAAGCTGCACCTAGGGAGGTTTAGTCTGGACATTAGGAAACATTTTTTTCAGTGAAAGAGTTGTCAGGCTTGCCCAGGGAGTTGGTCAACTGACCATCCCTGGATGTGTTTAGAAGCCATGTAGATCTGGTGCTTAGTGATACAGCTTAGTGGTGGACTTGGTAGAGCAGGATTAATGACTGAACCCAATGCTCTTGAAGGTCTTTTGCAACCTAAATGATTCTATAGATATTTCTAGTGAGAGTATTATTACTTGTGCCACCTGCATGGTGGGCTGCAGTAGGGCTGCCTGTGTGTAATGACACAAAACAAGGGCCCAGTGTGGTGTGGTGCCTGTGAATGACAAATGCTGCTGCAGTTCCAGGGCAGCATTTCAGTGCTGCACAAAAGATGCCCTCACACTACTGCCCCGTGCTGGTGGGGGACCAAAGTGTGGACATGATGGGCAGAACATGGATGAGGAGAGGCATGGTCCAGCTTTTTATTTGGGTCGCTTTGTGGGGTGGGCCATACATTGTGTGAGCATGGGCATGGGGTCTGCTGAGCACTGATCACAGAATCATAGAATGCATTGGGTTGGGAGGTCATCTTCATGCCGAGAAGGAATAAGACAGGCAAGAGTTCCAGGAGGCTTGCATGGATGAACAAGGTGCTCTTGGACTTTCTTGGGCAAAATATGAAGAGTCTACAAGCAATGAAAGCGAGAATGGGCCTTGTGGAAGGACTACGAAGAAGTTGTCTGAGCAGCCAGGGTTCAGGTTAGGAAAGCAAAAGCACAGAATTTAACTTGCCTAGGGACATGAAAGGGAATAAGAATTTCTTCACATACATAGGTGACAAAAAAAATGCTAGGGAAGAGGTGGGGCCTCTCCAAAAGGAAAATGGGGACATGGTCATGAGGGATACAGAGAATGCTGAGGTGCTCAGTGACGACTTTTCCTCAGTGTTCACTGGCAAGGGCTCTAGCTGATCCAAGCTCCAGAAGACAAAGGTGCAGAGTGGGAAAAGGAGGATATGTCCACTATAAGCAACAATCAGGTTTGAGACCATCTAAAGAACCTGAAGGTACACAAGTCCACGGGACCTGACAAGGCTTACCTGTGGGTCCTGAGGGAACTAGGAGATGAAGTTCCCAACCCACTGTTCATCCTATTTGAAAAGTCATGGCAATCTGGTGAACTCCCTGCTGACCAGAAAATGGGAAACCTCAGCCTCATCTTCAAAGAGGGAAAAAAGGAAGACCCCAGAAGCTATAGACCAGTCAGTCTGACCCCTGTGCCTGGCAAGATCATGAAGCAGATTTTCTTGAAGGCTTTGCTAAGGTGTAACAGACGATGAAGAAGAGATGATTGGTGGTAACCAACATGGCTTCACTGAGGGCAAATCATGCCTGATGAACTTGTGGCTTTCTATGATGGAGCTATGTATTAGTTCAAGTTTAAGCTTCCCAGGGGACTCAAAATATAGCTAACAGAAGCCAATGCAATAATAATAGGATGCCTTCCCCTCTCCGACCCTATTTGGAAAGAAAGGAATTAGATGTAGAGATAGAAGGGGCAAAACACCCAAAGAACAGTCTTGCTTTGATTTGGAAGTTAAAAAAAACAACAAAACTTTAACAATAAATAAAAGGTATTTAAGGTAGGGCAGTTACAAATAGGTATAGGGAAGGGAAAACAAGATACAAAAAATATACATATATACATATATATACAACCAGATTAATGACAATGGATGGAGGTAGATTCAGGAAGGGATGTCCACCACATGGTAAGACAGAATCAGCAGGAACAAGGTGGTGCTATTAGGCAGGCAGGCAGGCAGGCCAGGAGAAAGAGAAACAGAAAGTTCCCTGTTTATATAGGAGGTCCAGACAGGAAGTGGGAGTGGCTTAACCACTAAACACCTGGGGTCAGGCAGACCTGGGGTCAAGTTCTGACCACTTCCCCCACCCAGGAGGGTTAACCCTTTACAAGTTACGACATCAGTGGATAAGGAAAGAGCAACTGATGTCATCTCTCTGGGCCCGTGCAAAGTGTTTGACACTGTCCCAGATGACATCTTGGTCACCAAACTGGACAAGCATGGACATGAGGGGTAGACCATTCACTGGATAAGGAATTAGCTGAATGGCCACACTCAGAAAGTTGTGGTCAATGGTTTAAAATATAAACAGAAACCAGTGACAAGAGGCATCCCTCAAGGATCAGCACTGGGACCAGTGCTGTTTAACATCTTTGTCAGCAATATGGACAGTGTGATAGAGTGCATTCTCAGCCAGTTTGTGGATGACACCAAGCTGTGTGGTCTGGTTGACACTCTGGAAGGAAGGGATGTCATCCAGAGGGACTCAGACAGGTTTGAGAGGTGGGCCCAAGCCAATCTCATGAAGTTCGACAAAGCCAAGTGCAAGGTCCTATACTTGGGTCAGGGCAATCCCAGGCACAAATATAGACTGGGCAAGGAGTGGCTCGAGAGCTGTCTCAAGGAGGACTTGGGAGTTTCAACTGATGAAAAACTCAACGTGAGCCAGTAATGTGTGCTTGCAGCCCAGAAGGCAAACCATGTCCTGGGCTGGATCAAAAGAAGTGTGACCAGTAAGATGAGGGAAATGATTCTCCCTCTCTACTCTGCTCTTGTGAGACCCCATCTGGAGTACTGCATCAAG
Organism: Ramphastos sulfuratus; assembly: GCA_013399055.1. Classification (NCBI taxonomy): domain Eukaryota; kingdom Metazoa; phylum Chordata; class Aves; order Piciformes; family Ramphastidae; genus Ramphastos; species Ramphastos sulfuratus. The sequence continues at coordinate 20,571 of WBNM01041484.1, forward strand.
TTCTGATGGTCCCAGTATAAGAAAGACATCAAACCACTGAAGCAGGTCCAGAGGAGGCCATGAAGATGATCAGAGGGCTGGAGCACCTCCCTTATGGGGACAGGCTGTGGGAGTTGGGTCTGTTCATCTTGGAGAAAAGAAGGCTGTACCTGAAAGTGACCTATAACAAACCTGGAGAGGGACTGTTTACAAGAGCTTGTAGGAATAGGATGAGAAGGAATGGATTGAAGCTTCAGGTGGGCAGATTTAGACTAAATATTAGAAAGAAATTCTGTACAGTAAGGGTGGTGAAACACTGGAAGAGGTTGCCCAGGGAGATTGTGGATGCCCCCTCCCTGGAGGTGTTCAAGGCCAGGCACTGAACAATCTGGTCTAGTGGAGGGTGTTCCTGACCATGGTAGGTGTGAGGGAACTAGATGATCTTCAAGGTCTCTTCCAACCCAAAACATTCCATGAATCTATGAATTTTATCCATCCTGCCCTGCAGTAATCAAGGACATCTCCAACTAGATCAGGTTACTCAGGGCCCCATCAAGTTTAACCTTAAGTGCTTCCAGGAATGAGGCCTCCACCACATTTCCAGGGAACCTGTTTCAGTATTTCACCACTCTCACTGTGAAGCACTTCTAATCAGGGTGCTTCTAATCTGATGCTTGGCATCATTTGGGTGGCAGGCATTGTGCAGCACGTTGGGCATCAGCAAAGGAGAACAGCAAGTCAAATGGAAATGCTGTCACTGTGAACACAGAATAAGGCAGAGCTGCAGCTTTGCTTCAGTCTTTTGCACTTCCGCCATGGCTCTTTCCCTCTCATGGTTTTCAGGGCTGGGAGAGCTTCACTTAATTTGCTGAGTGACCTCCCCATCCCCTGCCTGCAGCACTGGAGAGAGATTATCACAGATGAGAAAACACAGGAGAAACCTGCTGGAGCCAAGCTGGGGGAGGCTGTGACAAGAGTAGAAGGGCAGCAAGGTTGAGCATGGCTGGGTTGTCTCTAGGGGACACAGAACACAGGATAGTTTCAGGTCCTGGCGCCACTGCTCCAGTGGGGAATTATAACCACTTTAATTAGGAGCTAGCTTTAGCATTTCCCCAGAGCAACAGGAAAGAGGGAGACAAGAAGCCCCTGGAGAGTAGGAGGAAGCTGGAAAAAAATAGCAAAGAACATAAACTGATACAGTTTTTCTAAAGAAGATATCCCTGCCCTAGAGATCTTCTAGAAGGGCATCAAGAAAAAGCATGAGTGATTGCAACTAATGCAAAGAAAAGCTGGTGAGGAAAGACTTCCCAAGAGTTTACAAGTCTGTGAATTATCTTGTACTTAAAGTCTTGTACCTTTAGGCAACCTTTAGGTCTGCTCTGGGCTACATAGACATTACCTTACTGGCAGCTTCATCTGAGTGCAGTGCCTGAGAAATTGCTTGAGGGCCACTCTGAGCCAGTATCAGACTGGGATGAAAAGTAGGGCTAGGGAGTGAGGGAACTGACATATTATCATCATCTGCAATGAGAGACTGGTGCTGAGGTCTAGGACCACAATTTCTGAGGACAGAACTGGTTCTAGGCTTAGAAACGTGGAGAGGAGAAATTGGATGATGCTGGGTGAGCAGGCAAAGAGGGGTCTCTGGCCTTCTCCCTGCACCCAAATCTTGTCTATCTATTGCTGGACATAAGTTGCACAGAAATGGCTATTCCCTCAGCCCCAGCCGAGATATAAAGGGTTAATGCATTGGGTCGTGGCAATAAATTTTGATTGTATGACAGAGGAGTAGGCCGGAAATGCTTGCTGAGGAGAAGCTGCTGTCAGCATTGTGCCTTTTATTAATCTCTACATTCCTTCTTTCCCTCGAATGAAATGCCCATTGACATTTATGGTCTTGACACCTGGTGAGAAAGCTATCTTCACCTCCACACTGCCACTTCTCCCATCACAGCAGGTCCCACTCTAGCACTTGAAAGTCATTGCTGTCTTCTTTTTAAGTGGACAAACTATTCCTGGAGGGATTTTCCTGCCCTTTGAGCTGACAGAGATTACCTTGAGACAGCACACGAGTGCTCTTCTATGGTGCCATTTTCTGTGAACTGCACCTGCAGTCTTCTAGGGACACAAGAGGAGCTTGTGTTAATGGGAAGGGGACATTTTGTTCCCTTACATGCTGTAGTAAAAGATACCAATACTCCCTGGTCTCTAGTGACTTACTTTTACTCTCTCTCACCATTATCTTTTACCTGCCTCTTTTGTTTTTGTTTTGTTATTTTTCCTCCCCAGATAGCTCTAGATCCTGGTGGTTGGTTTTGTGGGGAGTGCAGATCTCAAAGACAAGTTTTGCACATTGACTAGGCAGCTGAGAAAGAGCATTTCAATGTCTCAGCAAGGAAAGGACAGCAGTGTGAGCTCAATCCTTATTAGCCATCAGAAATTCTACAGTAGAGAGAGCCCCTGAAGACATTCCAGATGTGGAAAACTATCAGTTTCCATTCAGTGACAGGATTCAGATGGGCAGCAAACTGTGCTTCAATATATGGAGCCACTTGCTTTTCTCCAAAGTAAAAGTTACATTACACTGAAGGTACATAGCTGCTCTTGGTCAGATGTGCACTCCTGAGGGGCTTTTAAGGTAAAGACCATCTATCATTGAAGAGGTAAGTAATTAGTCTTCACCCAGTTGTCTTTAGTGTCTTTCATTCCAACCCCTACCATTCTGATTCTCACAGAGTCACAGTCACAGAGTTACGGAATGTTGGGGCTGGAAGGGACCTCAAAAGATCATCTAGTCCAACCTCCCTGCTAGAGCAGGATCACCTTTGTCCTTTGTTTTTTATTATTTTACAGTCCAATTTTCTTTTTTTTTTTTTNCAATACCACCATGGTCATTAAAACATGTTCCAAAGTGCCATGGCCATAGCTTGAACACCTCCAGGGATGGTGACTCCACCACCTTCCTGGGCAGCCTGTTCTAATGTCTGACTGCTCTCACAGCACAGAAATTGTTCCTCATGTCCAACCTAAACCTCTCCTGGCACAATTTCAGGCTATTTCTTTTTTCCTCATTCTATCACCTGACACTAGTAAGAAAAAATACTGGACTTATTTTCAGTTACTCATTTTTCTGGTTTGACTCATTTATTTTTACTTAAGCATAAAGATGGTAAGGAGATTGCTATTTTCTGCTTCTCTGACAATATTCTGCTCTTTTTTTTCTTCTAGTTTCAGCAGAGCTGGGCAGCTCTTACATCTGAGAAACACTCATGAGAGGAAAAACCCAATTTTTCTTTGCTTTTAATTTTCCACTTCCCTCTATTTTTTTACAATTTCTTCATTGCTCCAGTTTGCATCCCCTCACAGCTTTTCTGCTGTGATTGTACTTTTATGCCCATAATATCTTCAAAGTCTCAGTTATATCTGCATATGCCAAGGCAACATACTCGGAGAAGCCTGTGACAACAGCAATCTATGACTTAGATAGGCTCTGGTGGATTTTTGTTAAATACTTTACAGCCTGTTTAAAGCTATATCAATGCTTCAGAGGATGCACTTCAGAGCTCCTATAATTCCTAAGCCAGGTGCTTCACAGCAAAATATTTTTTAACTGGATAGGAAATCAGTTTGGTTTTGTAGTGTTTATTCTGTTTGATTGTTTGGGTTTTTAGTGGTGTTTGTAGTTGGGGTTTTGGGGTGTTGTTTGTTGGTTTGGTGGGGGATTTTTTTGTGGGTGGGTTGGTGGTTGTTGTTTGAAGGGGGAGTGGGGGATGGTGAGGGAGGATTTTTTACCTTTTTTTCAAGCACCTTTAAAACCCTTAGCATAACCAGACACCTACTTCTGTCCCCAGGAGGGTGAGATGACAAATTTTTCATAGCCTCACAGAGGAACTCTCAGGTTGCTGGTAGGAGTCTATGAGCAAAGGTGAAGGGTTGAAACCAGTACCATCCCTTCTTGCATGTGCAGTTCTCACCATCAAACTTTTCACAGCCAAGCAGGAAGGTGTTTGATTCTTAGGTCCAAGTGTGCTGCCCAGGCAGCTGTTTCCCACCTCCTCAAAGGAGACATAGTAGGCTGCAACGAAGACTGGTTTTGGTCTCCAGGCTGCCAGCTGGAGCTCTCTTACTGCGTTTACGTGTGGACTGAGCACAATTCCTGTATATTCTGTTTTCTTCCTAAGTAGAAAAATGAACAGGAAGAACAACCTTAAGTCTGGAAGTGCACAGATCTCCCTATTTCATGTTGTATCTGCAATGAAAAATCTGTACTGCTTCATAACACCCTTTGCATCAAAGGTCAGAATCACAGAATGTCAGGGGCTGGAAGTGACCTCAAAAGATCATCCAGTCCAAACCCTCTGCCAGAGCAGGATAACCTATACCAGACCACACTGGAATACATCCAGATGAGTTTTTAATATCTCCAGAGAGGGAGACTCCACAACTCCCCTGGCCAGCCTGTTCTAGTGTTCTGTCACCCTCACAGTGGAAAAATTCCTCCTCATGTTTCCATGGAGCTTCCTATGCCTCAACTTTCACTCATTGCCCCTTGTCCTGTCATTAGAAATCACCAAGAAGAGCCTGGCTCCATCCTCCTGACACCCTTTATGTATTTATAAACATTGATGATGTCACTCAGTCACTCATTGTAAGAGAGATGTTCTATTCCCTTAAAAATTTCTGTGGCTCTGTGCTGGACTCTCTCAAGCTGTGCTGTCTTCCTTGAACTGAGGGGCCTAGAACTGGACACAGTACTCCAGGTGTGGCCTCACCAGGGCAGAGTAGTGGGGGAGGAAAACCTCTCTTGACCTACTAACCACAGCCCTTCTAATACACCCCAGAATGGCACTGGCCCTCCTGGCCACAAGAGGAGACTGCTGGCTTATGGTCAACCTTCCATTCACTAGGACTCCCAGGTCCTTTTCCCCTTCACTGCTCTCCAACAGGTCAGTCCCCAACCTATACGGATCCATGGGGTTGTTCTTTCCCAGGTGCAAGACTCTACATTTGCCCTTGCTGAATTTCATTACATTTCTCCCTGTCCAGCTCTCCAGTCTGTCTTGCTGAATGGCAGCACAGCCAACAGTGTGTCAGCCACTCCCTCCAGCTTTGTGTGAAGCTTCCTAAGAATTTAAAGACATGATATGGAAAAGAGTTGCTTCCTCTTGTTCCAGTTAATAGCATCCTATGCTTATAAAAAGATAGCATTTTATTGATTTAGTCTTCCGGCCTATCACCATTCATGTTGTGACTAGACCTGTCTGCCAGAAAGGACAGTTCCTCGTATCTATCCTGAATCTGGCTTCATCAGTAACATATTCACTTACATCTGCCTTAGGCCAGTAAAGAGCAGAATAATTTAAGGCCTTTTCCCTTCTCTGAACTTTTGTTTTATAATACCTGAACCATGGATCATCATTATTTTTCTTTCAGCCTTTTCTAGCTCTATGCCCTTTGAAAATTTTTTTTTTTTTTAGTTATTATTTCATAGCTAACTTCCTGGTCTAGACCAATAGAACCAAACCAAAACCCACAAACCAAACAAACACCAAAAAAAACCCCCAAAACCTAAGAGGCACACATTCTGATTTATTTGCTGTGGAGTGGTTTTTTTTTTTTCTTCCACCTCTTTTGATAAATCCCATACGGATAAATCAAAATTAATTTGTAAAATCATAGCTTTAAAATAATGTAGTCAGAGATTTCTGCAGGGTCAACAACTGCTGAAACTTGCAAAATAGTAGATTTTAAACAGGGCACCATAAGACTACTCTTGAATGCTTGTTCAAGGGCTCTTCGAAGGACTTGAAAAAAACTTGCTGCTGGTCTAGCTGACACTAGGTGACATGCAGGTGGTGCCCTGCTGAATTTATTTGAAGAATAGCTTGAAATTTGTCAGATAGGAATAGGCAGTTTCTGGCAGAGGCAATGTTTTGAACCTTGCTCACGAAGTATTTCCCATTGGGTATACAGGCAGGCCATAGGCAAAATCCATACTCCCTACAATATCACTTCATAGAAGGGTTGCTTGGTTTTGTGTGTGTGTTTGTTGTTGCTGTTTGTTTGTTTTGCATAAGGTTTTGGTAATCAGATAATAAAGATCAGTGCTTTACATCCACAGAAGTAATTTCTTCACTCGCAAATACAAAGTTTTAGTGTATTTAGTCCCTGCTGTCCCTATCATCTAATTTGACACATGCCAGAAACATTTATCCAACTGTTTCAGTAATAAGTCAAATAACTTGTATGTAGTTACAATAATCTATCATCCAGTAAGGCATCTGATTTTGATCTGAAGATTTCAAAAATGTGCCAAAGCCAGCCTGGTTTTGTACTTTGTTCTTATATTTGTTTAAAAGAAGCAACAACAAAAGCAACAAGCAAACAAAAAAANAATTTTCTCTATTAAAATATTCCAATTAGCCTCAAACCAGCACAAACGCAAACCAAAACCAACCCCCGCAACCCTCCTCCAAAACCCCAACAAAAAACAAAACCAAAACCAGACCAGATCCTGTTTCTTGTTTGAATTTGTCTGCCTCTAGCTGAACATTATGAGCTGTTGGCCCATTTTTATGATCATAAGGACCGAGCACTTCTCAAGGTATGTACAAATGGTAAGCTAGACAGCTCTTAGTCTCCTCTTCGATGTGACTGAGCTACTGACATGTTAATCTCCTTGCCTTTGAGATGTGTGAGCGATCTCCTGTGGTGTTCTCTTCATAGTCTAGATTTCATTCCACAGCTGTGCACAGAAATAACCAGGCAGCACAGAGTCCCCGTCCTTTGCTGATGCCATTTTTGGCGTTTCTGCCTTCCCCAGCTGGGACCAAGCCTCCCATTCCTACCCATAAGATGTGCTCTCTAAAGCTGTTTAATTTGGGCTTGTTTTCACAGCTTTTTGTGGGGGGAAACCCTTCGTATAACTTAGCACAGCAGCCTCTGTATGTTCACATTTCCTTATGTTAACAATCTGCGACTTTTTCTGAGAGAAGGGTTCTACGCAGCAGCAGGTTCTGGAAAGCTCTTTCACACAGCTACAAATCTGAAAAGATTTCATCTTTCTCTGGAAGAAAACCTTTGAAAACAGCTGGTGTCTCCATTCGAAAGAAAAGAGCTTAGATAAACCATCTATGAAAAGGCACAAGTGTGGCAAGTCGAAATAACGTTTCTGGACATTAAGAAACAATCCAGATGTGATGGTTTGGGAGTTCCCCGCCCCCCCACACTTTGTAAAATCACCCAGACTAGAACTCAGCCAGCTGGAAGTTAAGGAATGAAGCTCTATTTACAGCTCAGCACAATATACAAGCAGATATATACACTATATACAGGAATATTTACAGAAATATACAAGGTAAAGGTAATACAGAAACACAACACCCCTCCCAGAAATCAGAGTCCCCAGGAGGGGCACCCAACCACTCTTCCACCTTCTCCCCACCCCTATACCTTATCCCAAGGTTTGCCTTACGCGCAAGGTGAGTTTGGAGGATGGGCCAGGGGGGTTAGAAGGAAAGTGGTTAGTGAGGTGGTTAGAAGGAAAGTGGTTACTCAGCAGAGAGTAGGAAGCCAGAAGCTGCTAACAGCACGAGAGACAACTTGTCTATGTTTCGAGTACTTAAACATCTCAGCAAGCCTATGAGTGAAGTAGACATCACCATTGTTTCCTTTTCACAGCCTACAGTATCATTTTCTCCATTAAAATATTCCAATTAGCTCAAACCAGCACACCAGACATTTGGACCGTGCATGGTGTGGTGTTCTGTGAGGGATGAGGAGGTTGTTATTTTCATCAGACCAACTAATCAGTTCAAAAATACTGCCATTGGCTTGTCCAATCCGAAAAGGACATTCCCACAGTAGCCTTCCTCTGTACTGCAACTGAAGGCTACTTGAGGACTGATTTTGTATTCTGGTCCATTTGGAGGACCTTTACATACACTAAACTGTCCAAATTTCTGAAACCCCCTCCAAGACACCTCATCTTTGCAATTCCTATTGTGCAATTCCTGAACACATTTGTCCTCACTTTTACCAATAAATGATGCTTTCTGTGATTCCCTATGGAGCATTGAAGCCCAGGGTAAGTATGTGCTAAAGAAATACAAGCAGGACGTTGGGAAGAGGGCCAAGCAACTCAGATGTGGTGCATTTGTTATTATAGGGCTGTAGGAAAAGCCCTCTTTCTTTCAGCCATCCCAATTTTCTTTTTCATTAGCCTCCTGACGCTAACCTCTGAATAACTTCTGAAGTAAACAGCCCATAAATATTGCACGAGTCTCCAATACTAAAAGCTGATAGTTTATAGCACTTATAAAATAAATAGAAGGAAATGCTTTTTAGTTTCCTATTTATAGGTCTCAAGAGAGATCTCAGGTATGATTTATCACTTCAATTTTAACTGTATTAGTCTCCCCCCTATCACATACACACAACTCTTTTCCTTGGTCATTCTTTTTTCCCCCACACACAGCTGCTTCCTCTTTTCCCTGTAGACCTGCTCACACCCACACAGCCATTTGCCCTCCACATCCTCTGCTAACAGGCAGGAGACTGCTTGCTCTTTTACAGAGTGTTGAGTGCCACCAGTTTTCACCAGAGTCAGCAGGCATTGAGTGTTCTCAGCATTTAGCAAGGGCTCTCAACCATCCATAATCCAAAGGAAAAAACTACTCTTCTCTCTCTTTTTTTTTTTTTTCCAAGTCAATGTGGCACAAGGCCAAAGAAGGATTTAAAAAAGAGGGAGGCAACATTTCGGATGTGGGTGGATCATTAAAGCACAGGGAGTATAGTTAACATGGGGTATGTTTCTTTTTAGGGCATTCCTATGTGCTTTCCTAGTGATGTTTCTAAATATATAGTATCCATCCTCCATTGCTAGTGTGCTGTACCTGAAAAGAAAAGGACTGTAGCTAATGATACCATTTTCTTGGAACAAGTAAGCAAAATTTCTTCTATTTTATGAAAGGGGAGGCCACACATCCTGTGTCTAAATTAGCATTTCATTTTGGTGCAGAGGTGCACTTCTGAAATAAATTTCCTGGTTGTCCTCAGTTAATTTATTTTCCCTTTTAAATGGAAACATTGGTTTCAGAAATATACCTGCTAATGAGCATTCAGTCCATGGAGCCAGATGACAGCTAGAGCAACTTAAACTCCCTCAAATATATAAACATGGACATCAGAGATTCAGTGCCAGCTGTTCTGCTTTAGAGCTCCATTCTGATTACACTGCAGCATTTGCTAACGTGGCGAGACATGGTACCACCACAGCTTGTGGCACCACTGAATCCTAACTGCATATTCCTGTCCCAGTTCTGTATTAAAAATCAGCCAAACAGAAGCGCCTTTTATGATTGTGATTGAAATAAATGTATGTTTGAAATTACCACAGCCTCTACTTCTAGGATTTTCCTCTCCAACAGCTTTGATTGATATGAGGACATAAAGAACTGTGAAAGAGAAAACACCAAAAGCAGGAGTTCACAGAGCTGTAGTCTAAGTACTCCAAAGAAAATAAGGAAATGAAAAGTACTGTTTCTGATATTGCTTTTGTTAAGCTGCTCACCTCCTCATCACAGGAAGGAAAATGCCACTTGGATGATGCTAGAAGGACCCAGGTTTGATGGGGTAGGTGAGTGGAAACAGTTAATGGAAGAAAGATTCAATAAGAGAAGAAAAAGAAATGACAGCTGCAAATATCTGGGTGAGGTGACATGGGAATTATTAAAAAAAACATGGAAAAAATGGTATGCAGTGAAGAGGACTCTGCAGACAAGTCAAGAAGTGGCATTTCTGTTTGGAATTTATAAGGGCCTTTTTACAGCATCTTCATCTATCCCTTGACATCAGTCTCTGCACATGAAAGGTAACTGAGATAACTTTACTCTCATTGAATCACACTCAGTTGTTTTGGTGTCAAGGCTCTGCCTCACTGATCCTCCCTGGTATGATATATTGCCTTGTCAGCACTGCCATTCTCCAGGGTCTGGCCCCTTCCTTCTCCAGCCCATTGCTCTGGCTAAGACCATGCTGTTCTTGATGCACAAGTGCTCCCCTCAACCACATTTGATCAAACCATCACCCTTTATTCAGCCTATTAGATAGCATGAATAACTTCATCATTTACTGCTTTATATTCCACTGACTATGCTGTTGTCTTCTATTGACAGCAGCTCCAGCTGCACTTTTCAAACTGCTCAGGCCAAAGGCAACTAGTCAATTAATATGAACTCAACTCTTTTCCAGTTCAAGGTTTACTCAAACTCTGTAGTCCCAGTGAACCATTTCTGGACACAAAAAGTCATATTCTGGTTTCACTCATCTTTTATCTTCTTTGATAAATTGGACCTGCTGGCTAATACTGAGATATATTCTGCAGGAAATACTGAAGCTGTAAGAATGCAACTGTAAGTTCAGATGACTTACACCTCCACCATTTGAAACATCCTGTTTCCATCTTGAGGCTGTTAAGCACATGGTTTGATTCAGCTGAATTTAGACATCTAAAATTTTGACATCTAAAAATACATGAATTCAGATGCCCTCTATTATCATTGAAGAGACACAAGTGGCTACCCATGATGTTGCTTCCATCTGTTAGAGACACCTCTTAGGATGAGATGAATGCTGCCTAGGTTAGGAAGCCTGTTTGTCCACATGGCCCGTATCATTAACGAAACAGTCCTTCAGAGGGGTGATTCAAACCCACATTTTGTTGCTTTGGGATGCAGGAAGAGGCTGGGGAATGCATTGAGAAGGTCATTTTGCAGTCACAAGTATGACATGCAGCTAGCTTTCTGTGTACATGCTTCCCTTATAAAAAAATCATAGAATCATTCTGGTTGGAAAAGACCCTTGGGATCATCAAGTTCAACCATTAACCCTACTACAAATCCACCCCTAAACCATATCACCAGACATCACATCTAAACAACCTTTAAACACATCCATGCAGGATCTGGCACTTGACCTTGTTAAAGCTCATACTGTTAACGTTGGCCCATTGATCCAATCTATGAAAGTCTCTCTGTAGAGCCCCCTTATCCTTTGGCAGATCAACACTGCCACCCAACTTGGTGTCATCTGTGAACTTACTGATGACATACTCTGTGTCTTCATCAATAAAGATGTTAAAGAGGAGTGGTCCCAACACTGAGCCCTGAGGAATACCACGTGTGACTGGCTGCCAGCTGGGTTTAACTCCATTGACCACCACCCTTTGGGCCCTTTTGGCCAGCCGGTGCTTTATTCAGCAGAGCTGTGCTCATCCAAACCATGAGCAGTCAGTTTGGCTCTAAGAATTCTGTGGGGAACAGTGTCAAAGGCTTTTTAAAAGTATGGGTAGACAATATCCACAGCCTTTCCCTCATCCAATAGTCAGATCATCTTGTAATAGGTCAGGTTCATCAGGCAGGACTTGCCCTTCACAAACCCATGCTGCCTGGGCCTGATTCCCTGGTTGTCCTCTACATGGCATGTAATACCACTTGAGATGACCTGCTCCATGACCTGCCCTGGTACCAAAGTCAGACTGACAGGTCTATAGTCTCCCAGATCCTCCTTTCTTCCTTTCTTGTAGATGAGTGCTACATTTGCTACCCTCCAGTCCACTGGCACCTTCCAGTTAGGCAGGACTTCAGGTAAAGAATGGAGAGCAGCTTGGGGACCACATCTGCCAGCTCCTTCAGCACCCTTTGGGGGGTAGCCCATCTGGACCCATAGACTTGTGTAGGTCTAATTGGCTTAGCAGGTCACTGACCACTGCCTCATTTATTGTGATGGCTTCATTCTGGTTCTCCTCCCTGACTCCCAGCTCATGAGACTGGCTGCCCATGGAACTGCTGGATCCAGTGCTAAAGACTAAGGCAAAGTAGGCATAGAGCACCTCAGTCTTTTCCTCACCCTTAGTCATTATGTTTCCCTCTGCATCCAATAAAGGAGATTTTCCCTAGGCCTCCTTTTGTGTTAATGAATTTATAGAAACATTTTTTATTATCCTAAATGGATGTAGCTAGATTGAGCTCTAGCTGTGCTTCAGCACTCCTAATTTTCTCCCTGCATAGCTTCACTACATCTTTATAGTCCTCATGAGAGGCCTGTTCCCTCTATCCAAAGGCCATAGACTCTCCTTTTGTTCTGGAGGTCCAGGCAAAGGTCCCTATTCAGCCAGGCTGGACTCCTTCCCCACCGACTCGTTTCTTGGCACACAGGGACAGCCTGCATCTGTGCCTTAAAGACTTCCCTCTCAAAGTATGTCCAGCCTTTCTGGACTCCTATACCCTTCAGAGTGGCCTCCCAAAGGAATTTGTCACTCAGTCTTCTGAACAGGCCAAAGTTCAAGGTGCCAATTTTACTAATCCCTTTCTTTCTTTCCCCAAGGATAGAGAACTCAATCACTTCATGGTCACAGGGGTCTACACAGCCTCCAACCTTTCCTTCCCTCACAAGTTCTTCCCTGTTCACAAGAAGCAGGTCCAGGAGGGCACCTTCCCTGGCTGGCTCCCTCACCAGTTGTGTTAGAGAATTACCTTCTACGCACTCCAGGAACCTCCATGACTGTTTTCTCTCTGCTGTATTGTATTTCCAGCAGACATCTGGGAAGTTGATGTCCCCCATGAGAACAAAGGGTAGTGATTGTGAAACCTCTCTCAACTGCTTATGAAAAAATTAATCTACCTCTTCATCTTGGTTAGGTGGTCCATAACAGATTCCCATGGTGATCTCATTCTTGCTGGCCTTACTCCTGATTCTTACCCATAAGGAATCAACCCTATCATCATCTATCACTCTATCATCAGAAGGGTAGTGTATTTTGGTTGTTGTCCAGTACCTGGTGCACGAGTTAGTGAGGATTTCCACTGCAATAAAGGAATATTTACACAGTAGCTGCTGGGCAATTCTTCCATCCCAGCCCTGCTGACAATGGCTCATGACCATGACCACATCTTTGCAAGGCCTTTTTGCACTCTATTTCTCCTACAGCAGCAAAGAAGTTAATGAAATAGCCTTATACAGTCTGCCTAGAATAAGGACAGACTTGGGTGTCAAACTGCCTGGCAGATACTGCAAGGCCAAGCACAAATGAATATAGGAGCAAAGCAGAAGATGTGCCTGCTCACTGAGGAAAAAGAATAGGGCCTCGAGATGGTTGAGAGAAGCAGCCTGACAAAGAGCCATCAAAAGCCAGGTAGGTTTATTAACATGACAAGAAGCAGCAGCAGGAGGGTGATGTGGTAAAAGCAGTATGTAAAAGGTAAATGTCATTAAGAGATGTGAACAGCCTTTAAAGACAAAACCTGATGTGTCAAAGAGCCTTTACTTACAGAGAATTTCCCTTCCTGAGGCCTGACAATTTGGGAAAAAAGCCAAGCACTAATGCAGGACTTAAATCCTCCCTGGTTTCTCTCCTGAAGAATGGGCTTTTGCATGCACATTATTCGTCCAAAAGCTGGATGATATTTTCTTGCTTTGGCCTCACAATAAATAGTAACAGCAGACCACTGAGACCTGCACTTTCCTTACTGTGCCTCAGCACAGGACTGGTGGAGCTTCTCCGCAGGAGAAATGTCAGCATGGAGACTGCTTCATGCTCCACTCAGCTGTAAGCCTCTTCACAGAGACTGCCAATGACAGAGAAAGCAACTAGCTCCAGAAGAACTGTGGTTTTAGTGGTATGGGCACCTGTCCACTAGAAAGTGTGTTGAAACCTCTAATGCATTTCATAGGTAACCACCAGAGACCCATCAAACACTAACAACATTCAACCATTGCCAAGCAAGGCTTATTTTGGACCAGATGTTTGGAAGTGAAATAATACCTATCCCACCACTCAACCCTCCCTTAAGTGAATTATACATTGCAGTATTTGAAACCAGCAAAGCACAGAGCTTTTTATTATATGTGATGGCTTTCTTTGGAAGGTACTGCAACAACACTTGAGTTTGGAAACTTCACACTTTTTTTTTTTTTTTTTTTTTTTTTTNTGTGCTTGAGGCCTCTCACCAGCCTCGTTGCCCTTCTCTGGACACGCTCAAGCACCTCAATGTCCCTCTTAAATTGAGGGGCCCAGAACTGGACACAGTACTTCTTCAGCCTGGAGAAGAGAAGGCTTTGAGAAGATCTTGGAGTGGCCTTCCAGTATCTGTAGAGAGCCTATAAAAGGGCTAGGGAGGGACTATTTACAAGGTCTTGTACTGACAGGACGAGGGGCAATGGGTTTAAACTGGCAGAGGAGAGACTTAGACTAGATGTTAGGAAGAATTTCTCTACAGTAAGGGTGGTGAAAACACTGGAACAGGTTGCCCAGGGAGGTTGTGGATGCTCCCTCCCTGGAGGTGTTAAAGGCCAGGTTGGATGAGGCCTTGAGTGACCTATACTAGTGGGAGGTGTCCCTGCCTATGCAGGGGGTTGGAACTAGATGACTTTTGAGGTCTTTTCCAGCCTAAGCTATTCTATGATTCTATTTTATGATATATATCTTGTTATCAACCTTTTAATCCTTTTAACCCCATTTATTTATTTATTTATAAATGTCAAATAATATTTTGTCTCCTTCTATTTCTGTTCAGTGATGATCTGGATAATCTTGCTCTTTATTTAGATGCATCTGTTCACTCTTCAGCCAGCATTAATATTATTTGTAATTAGAATTCACTTACAGAACAGACAGAGTGGTGGCAGATACTGAAGAACCTTTTGAGACAATGTAATGCCAGAGTCTGAACTGTGATTTTAGACCCATGAAGACAGCTGTACCAACTCTAATGGCATCATTTTGGTAGACAGTCAAATGCTACCACATGCAAATATAAGTCATATTTCTTCCATACGAGTGATGAGCTATCTCTAGGTGATCCTGCTCCGGCAGGTTGGTTGGACTAGATGATCTTCAGAGATCATTTCCAACCTCTACAATTCTGTGATTTCTGTGATTGGTAGTGATTTGGCCTAATCAAAAGTTAGTTTCATGTGAGGACAACCTGCTGCTGGGCTCAGCTGGCTTCGAAAAAGGTGAACAATGCAGACTTTGGCTGGAGCTTAGGTAGATCCGCTCGGTGAATAACTGTGTAACCCTGACATTTCCCAGGGAAACATCATCTCTCAGTACCCCATTAGCTCTAGGAAGAAGGGAAAATTCAAGCAAAAAGACAGAATATCTGCTGGTTTAGTGTCATCTGCATTTATAAAATGAGATGAATCCATGATTTCAAGGCTACAGTGGAAAAGACTAACGGGGAAAAAAAAAAATTTAAATGTTGACTTTTGCTCCAAGAGAAAAAGGGAGGGGTGATAAGCACACGGAATCATGTGGAAGTGCACTAAAGGAACAGAGAGCCTAGCCATGTTTAAAAAATAAATCAAGGGAAGCCATTTAGGAAAATGGTTCTGAAATTGTTGCTCCGTGGCAAGTTAGAAAGCAATTTCCATCCAGACTCTTTGTCCCTTCCTTTCCACTGACCCTCTTGCCTTCCTCCCCACTCTCACCTTCCCAGTCAGCAGCCTTCAGCCTGCCATCCTTCAGCTGCTGCTCTCCTCCCATCCTTTGCTGTCTTTTTTACTTTAAGCAGTTCCCTAGCAACAGCTGTTTTCAGCCGAGGGGAAGAGTCCTGGACATTTTGCAGACAGCAGTGGGCAGGGCTCAGCCTCTGGTCATGGGTGATGGCTGACCCCAGGGCTGAGTGGGACATGGTGCAGGTCTAGGCAACAATTTCTGCATTGACCTCTGGTTCTGACCTGTGATAGAGGAGCTGCGCCTAACTCTTACGCTTTGACTGTTCTTCGTGTTGGTTAACAAAAGGTTGCTCCTTCTGCTTCATTGGAAACACTTATTTGCTCTGACTAAATACCAGGCTTTGACCAATAGAAAAGCCTCTCAGACACCATCAGGGTGGCAATCCTATGGTAGGGACATAGGCATTCAGCATGGCACAAGGGTCCCTGTTCCTCTGGTTAAAAATAAGAGGTCTGATTTTTATGGGTCAGATGCTGTCCTGACCCCCTTGCTGTCCAGCCCACCTAGCTGCTGGAGGCTGCTGTCTCTGGGAAGAACTGGGAAATGCTAACACAGCACTTCATATTTGTACATGTTAGTCAGAGCTGTAGTGGATTGCACGTGTGGACAGCCTAGGACACAAGCACTAAATCCCCTTCCACTCACTCTGCTTCTGTAGCTGTGCCTTGGTTTTGCTGGGGCAGAATCTCAGGCCAGCTGTGGACTACAGGCCACTAGCATCACACTTGAGTATAAAGGGTGAACTTTGGTGAGAAAGAGAGCCTCCTGTTGAGTCTGCTGTTTGGGCTCATCCTCACCCTGCTACTTTTCCTTCTCTTGCTTTTAAAGATTGCCTTCCTGGATATTGTGACTACTGCACTTCTGCTGGGCAAGTATAACTTTATATGCTTTGTGTAGACATTCGTGTCAATTTGGCTGTTTCAAAGAATCACAGAACAGTCTGGGTTGGAAGGGACTTCCAAAGGCCATCTAGTCCAATCCCCTTCTGCCGTCAGCTCAATTAGATCAGGTTGCCCAGAGCCCTGTCAACATATCCAGGAACATATCCTCAACTACCTCCCTGGGCAGCCTGTTCCACAATGAAATTTCATGACATCTGTTTTAATTTCTGATGTGGAGGGGTCATTGAGTGATAGAGCAACTGCTGGAGTTTTAGCCCTGGATACGGCCTAGATGTAAACAGGCAGCGATGCTTTGGCAGAGGGGAGGATGGGCAGCTCAGGACGGCAGCACCACTGCAGTGGAGTTACCAGAGCTCAGCTAAAAGAGTGCCAACCTATCATTATTATTATTACGTTGCTAGTGTTATTATTGTCATTATTACATTCCTCTTTTAATTTGCCTCCAAGAAATGAAATCTGTGACTTTACATAGCAGCCACTCCCTCACCACCCACAAACAGCTACCGTCACAAGTCCTGAAGTTACTTTGGAAAACATGATGCATATTTTTAAGCAGGTGGGTAAGGCGTTTGAAAAGTGGACTCCAAGACATCACACTGCAATAATTTGGTTACTCTAGAATAGACTACTACACTAGCTACATCTGTACAGTGGGCACATACTTACACAAAACTATAACGCCAAGTGATCGAAATATCTGGCAAGATCCTACAGTAGAGTTATTCCAGCTTAAAATAGAAGAAGAAAAAAGAAAAGGTTTTCTCCATTATGCAATTAAACAAGTGGCCAGTGTTTCTTACTGGGCAGCCACTGATGTTTGAATTCTGTGGTAGTGCCTTTATCAGTTTTTTCTACTATGTATTTCTAAGCTTCTTAACTGTTGTGTTGAATAAAGGTACAAAATGATCTTGCGTGGTGGAAATTATATATCTGGATGTGTTATGAATCCAATCTCACTCTCAGTCTCCTCTCTACCCAGAGTGGTGTTTTATTTGTGCTTTGCTCATCCCTGCGTGGGCAGGGGCTCGGCATCCCTGCCAGCTGACGTACCTTATGCACCAGTTACCCACTGTTCCACCCCACCTCCTGCCACATGGCACAGTGTCTGCATCTCCTGTCTTGCCTGCTCAGCACTCCTAGCAGTGTCCCTCTCTGGAACCCTGTGTATCTGCCAGTCAGCTGTGCCCAGGGTTGAGGGTCCCAGAGCAGGAGAGAGACACAGCCCTGCACAGCTGGTACTGAGTATGTGTCTTCTAAGGGGATTCCACACTCACATGTGTTCTGTGAATGTATGCTTTTGGTAGGCGTAGGCCTTCCCCTGCCAATCCCCATGTGTCTTGACATACTACAGTGACTTAAGATTGCTGTAAGGTAGACAGTAGTATTGCGCTGAAGCCTCCTGAAAGGGATCTGGGGGTGCTGATTGACACCCGCCTAAACATGAGCCAGCAGTGTGCCCAGGTGGCCAAGAAGGCCAATGGCATCCTGGCCTGCATCAGGAATGGTGTGGCCAGCAGGAGCAGGAAGGTCATTCTCCCCCTGTACTCTGCACTGGTTAGGTCACACCTTGA
>WBNM01041484.1:38790-70046 GCA_013399055.1 Ramphastos sulfuratus
ACCATCAGGGTGGCAATCCTATGGTAGGGACACAGGCATTCAGCATGGCACAAGGGTCCCTGTTCCTCTGGTTAAAAATAAGAGGTCTGATTTTTATGGGTCAGATGCTGTCCTGACCCCCTTGCTGTCCAGCCCACCTAGCTGCTGGAGGCTGCTGTCTCTGGGAAGAACTGGGAAATGCTAACACAGCACTTCATATTTGTACATGTTAGTCAGAGCTGTAGTGGATTGCACGTGTGGACAGCCTAGGACACAAGCACTAAATCCCCTTCCACTCACTCTGCTTCTGTAGCTGTGCCTTGGTTTTGCTGGGGCAGAATCTCAGGCCAGCTGTGGACTACAGGCCACTAGCATCACACTTGAGTATAAAGGGTGAACTTTGGTGAGAAAGAGAGCCTCCTGTTGAGTCTGCTGTTTGGGCTCATCCTCACCCTGCTACTTTTCCTTCTCTTGCTTTTAAAGATTGCCTTCCTGGATATTGTGACTACTGCACTTCTGCTGGGCAAGTATAACTTTATATGCTTTGTGTAGACATTCGTGTCAATTTGGCTGTTTCAAAGAATCACAGAACAGTCTGGGTTGGAAGGGACTTCCAAAGGCCATCTAGTCCAATCCCCTTCTGCCGTCAGCTCAATTAGATCAGGTTGCCCAGAGCCCTGTCAACATATCCAGGAACATATCCTCAACTACCTCCCTGGGCAGCCTGTTCCACAATGAAATTTCATGACATCTGTTTTAATTTCTGATGTGGAGGGGTCATTGAGTGATAGAGCAACTGCTGGAGTTTTAGCCCTGGATACGGCCTAGATGTAAACAGGCAGCGATGCTTTGGCAGAGGGGAGGATGGGCAGCTCAGGACGGCAGCACCACTGCAGTGGAGTTACCAGAGCTCAGCTAAAAGAGTGCCAACCTATCATTATTATTATTATGTTGCTAGTGTTATTATTGTCATTATTACATTCCTCTTTTAATTTGCCTCCAAGAAATGAAATCTGTGACTTTACATAGCAGCCACTCCCTCACCACCCACAAACAGCTACCGTCACAAGTCCTGAAGTTACTTTGGAAAACATGATGCATATTTTTAAGCAGGTGGGTAAGGCGTTTGAAAAGTGGACTCCAAGACATCACACTGCAATAATTTGGTTACTCTAGAATAGACTACTACACTAGCTACATCTGTACAGTGGGCACATACTTACACAAAACTATAACGCCAAGTGATCGAAATATCTGGCAAGATCCTACAGTAGAGTTATTCCAGCTTAAAATAGAAGAAGAAAAAAGAAAAGGTTTTCTCCATTATGCAATTAAACAAGTGGCCAGTGTTTCTTACTGGGCAGCCACTGATGTTTGAATTCTGTGGTAGTGCCTTTATCAGTTTTTTCTACTATGTATTTCTAAGCTTCTTAACTGTTGTGTTGAATAAAGGTACAAAATGATCTTGCGTGGTGGAAATTATATATCTGGATGTGTTGTGAATCCAATCTCACTCTCAGTCTCCTCTCTACCCAGAGTGGTGTTTTATTTGTGCTTTGCTCATCCCCGCGTGGGCAGGGGCTCGGCATCCCTGCCAGCTGACGTACCTTATGCACCAGTTACCCACTGTTCCACCCCACCTCCTGCCACATGGCACAGTGTCTGCATCTCCTGTCTTGCCTGCTCAGCACTCCTAGCAGTGTCCCTCTCTGGAACCCTGTGTATCTGCCAGTCAGCTGTGCCCAGGGTTGAGGGTCCCAGAGCAGGAGAGAGACACAGCCCTGCACAGCTGGTACTGAGTATGTGTCTTCTAAGGGGATTCCACACTCACATGTGTTCTGTGAATGTATGCTTTTGGTAGGCGTAGGCCTTCCCCTGCCAATCCCCATGTGTCTTGACATACTACAGTGACTTAAGATTGCTGTAAGGTAGACAGTAGTATTGCGCTGAAGCCTCCTGAAAGGGATCTGGGGGTGCTGATTGACACCCGCCTAAACATGAGCCAGCAGTGTGCCCAGGTGGCCAAGAAGGCCAATGGCATCCTGGCCTGCATCAGGAATAGTGTGGCCAGCAGGAGCAGGGAGGTCATTCTCCCCCTGTACTCTGCACTGGTTAGGCCACACCTTGAGTACTGTGTCCAGTTCTGGGCCCCTCAATTTAAGAGGGACATTGAGGTGCTTGAGCGTGTCCAGAGAAGGGCAACGAGGCTGGTGAGAGGCCTCGAGCACAAGCCCTGTGAGGAGAGGCTGAGGGAGCTGGGATTGTTTAGCCTGGTGAAGAGGAGGCTCAGGGGAGACCTTATTGCTGTCTACAACTACCTGAAGGGTGGCTGTGGCCAGCAGGAGGTTGCTTTCTTCTCTCAGGCAACCAGCACCAGAACAAGAGGACACAGTCTCAAGCTGTGCCAGAGGAAGTTTAGGCTGGAGGTGAGGAGAAAGTTCTTCACCGAGAGAGTCATTCCCCATGGTCTAGTCTTGAGGTCTGTGGTAATGGGTTGGACTTGGTGATCTTTGAGGTCTCTTCCAACCTTGCTTATACTGTGATACTGTGATAAATTTGGAAGCCTTAAATCTCCTAGCATGAAGAGGACCAATTTGTACCCCAGCTCTGCTGCTCGCTACATTAACAGTAATCATCATTTGCACTTGTATCTGCTTCTCCTGCCTCTATTATTTCCACTTTTCCTAGCTCTGTTCCTCTGCTTCCATTGTGAAGACACCAATCTCTGCTGCCCAGAGGAACTGTTGTGCAGAGCAAGATAGGATGTGGATGAGTGATAAATAGGATAGAGAAGGTATGTGTGGCAGAAGGCTGCTTGGGTGAAGAGAAAGGATTGTGAGTTTAGGGAAGGGGGTAAGAAAGTAATAGAGGACATCAGAGGAAGAAGTGGTAAGAGAACTAGATAGAAGGCAACAGACCCCACTGGTTATCTGTGGTCTCTTAAAAATCTGAAAATCCCACTGCCATCCTTTTTCTCCTACACTTCTCAAATCTACTATCCTTTCCATCACACTGACATCACTCAAAGTATCACTGATCTTTCCCATGCTCCCCCACTTTTCAGCCTTCAGAATCCCCTTTCTTGCCGTTTCCCACTGTTGTAAAAACTCACATCCCAAATATGCTGGCTGCAGGAGAATTTTGAGGCTGAAAAAACCTCGAATCTTCCAGGGCTGTGACCTGATGCCTCCCAGACAGCCTCACACCAGTGTCACAGGAGCTGAGCTATGCCTTTCCTCATACCTCTGTGAGCTATAAAATAGCATTTCCTTTGCTCCTACCCTCACCCTCAACTGATAGACCTCTCTACTGAGGTGAAAATATTGCCCACTTCTTACAGCTGCACACTTCTGCCTTTCGGTCCTTGCCAAACCTCCACTTTTTTTTTTTTTTTCCCCTTTTTTTTTTCCCCTTCCATTCTCTTTGTGGTAATACTCAGTTTTGGTCTTATCTCCACTCCTAAATTTGTCTCTTTTTCCAATAACTGGGACTTAGCTGCAAACTAGTTAATTCTGACTAAGTGCCCTCATTAGATTTAAAATGAGATTGGTGGCAGACTACAGGAGTTTGCACTTCTCAGGTGCTGCTTTAAGCTATCCATTGTCTTAGGCTGAGACCACTGCTTTAGTTATAGCAGCACAAAGGCTTTCTTCCAAAACAGAGGCAAGGCTTCTTTTCATTTCAAAAGGAATTCTTTCATACTTAGAACTTGAATATGCCATTTGGGCCACATAAATGTATGCTGGCCAGATGTTTAATACCCCTGTTTCAATGTGTTTTCCTGACAATAAAAGAATAATGAATGCTCCTCCAGGACAGTTAGATGTAGATTAGGATGCAACAAATGCATTATGACATTCAAGTGTGTAAGAACAGCAGAGACAAACAAAAAATGAACTAAATATAAATTCCATTCTTATTTTCCCTTTGTGAACTTCATATTTTATCCCTCAGTATAACATACATTATGATTTGACCAGCAATATACCATGAAAACAAGACAAACACCCCAAGCCCAGTCACAATGAATATCACATAAATCACTCCACATCAGGAGTCCACGGAATCTGCCTCTCCTGGCTGTACTCAGTGGGTATCACCAGTTGCCTTCCAGCAAGACCAAACTTGAACTAACAATCTGGAGTGTTTGTATTCCACCTACTGAAAAGATGATATTAAAAGGGATCAAACTCTGCTATAATTTATCTATCTTAAAATCTTCCAGAAGGGTGATGGTTTGGGAGTTACCCACCCCTCCACACACAATGAAATCACCCAGACTAGACTCAGGCAGCTAGAAGTTAAGGAATGAAGCTATATTTACAGCTCAGCACAATATACAAGCAGATATATACACAATATACAGGAATATTTACAGAAATATACAAGTTAAAGGTAATACCAAAACACAACACCCTTCCCAGAGATCAGAGTCCCCAGGAGGGGCTCTCAACCACCCTTCCACCTTCTCCCCACCCCTATACTTTACCCCAGGGTCTGCCTTATGTGCCAGGTGAGTTTGGAGGATCAGCAAGGGGGGTTAGAAGCATAGTGATTAGTTGGGTTACACAACAGAAAGGCCAGAAGACACACCAGCTCCCAGAGACTTTCTGTGTTATCTATGCTCCTGTCCTTGTTTTTATACATCTCAGCAAGCCTATGAGTGAAGTAGACATCACCACTGTTTTCTTTTCACAGCCTATAATCTAAGTGTTTTCATTAAAATATTCCAATTAGCCTCAAACTAGCACAAGGAGTTACTGGGTTGTGTTGATGTAGTTGAAAGCAGCATTATGCCTATAATTTATGGGAGCAGTTTGGCACAGCGATAAGCCTATCGGAGATAAACACACACACACACACACACACAGAGTTGCTGCATTTTGTAAACTGCCATCAATCCCCAGTACTGCCACCAAGGGAGATAGTATCTTCTTGTCTACAGTAAAATAAGCTTTTTCTAAATTTGGTACCAAAAATATTTATTCCTTGCACAGTTCAACCACTTGAATAAAGAACTCTGAATGACTTGATCGCTTCCAACACAAATCTGTTGGTATGTGCCGTATTTTATGTTTTATGGAGAACTTCAAGCTCAAATATGACACCAGTCAGCAGAATGGGAACCTGGAGTGTGAAATCCTGGCCCTGCTAAAATCATGGTCTAGCTGTGCCACTGCTTCCAACAGACTCCGTCTCTGGGCAAGACTCAATTATATCAGTGTTAGAATGCTTTTGCTGGGCATGGACTACAGATGAAAAGTGGTGGTTAGGCACTGGCATGCTTCAGATGTATTGGGCAGCTAGGACTGGTCCTTAATGGTCCTCTAACTGTTTGGATTCCTTGGTCTGTAATGGCATTGCAGAAGTAAGTTGGACACAGTGATACAGAGCTATAACCTGGACAGACTGGAGAGTTGGGCACAGAGGAACCTAATGAGGTTCAACAAGAACAAGTGCAGAGTCCTGCATCTGGGGAGGAATAATAAACCGCACCACTACAGGCTGAGAGGTGATCTGCTGGAGAGGGACCTGGGAGTGCTGGTGGATAACAAGTTATCCATGGGACAGCAATGTGCCCTTGTGGCCAAGAAGGCCAATGGGATNCCATCAAAAGTTAGGCTGTTGTCTATGATCAGAGAGCTGTGCTTTTAACTGGAGGAAAGGGCACTCCGCCATGAATGAGGAAATGCTTAAGAAAATAGCAAGAAAAATAGGACTTAAAATGAGTCTGGGACTGGACTAGGTGACATGGCATGTGTAGGCTTGTGTAGCTTCGTCTGAGGACTGAGACATGAACTGTCTGCTCGGAAGTTCCAATAGGACCAGCTTCTCCCCAGCATGTGTTCTTTCTCTGGTTTGCTGTGCCTGTTCTATTTTTCTTCTTTTTTAGCATCTAGTTCTCTTTAGGAGCAACTCCTCCCTTTTCTTTCCGGGGTAGTGCAGTGCACATTAGAATGAAGACTTGATCTCCATTATGACACTAAGATCACACAAAATAAAGTGTAAAGGGGTGAAGTACCATCTCTGCAATGAAATAGAGGTCCAGCATCAGTCTAAGTCTCTTTAGGAAATGTCTGCTTCCCAAAGGTGGGATTTCCCTGCCAAGTGTGTAGGCCCAGAAGACTCTAGTCTCAGCTGTCATTATGTAAGAATATATAAAAACAGCTACAGGAGAATAAACCACTCTGTGTAGTCTACAGTCCTGCCTCTGACAGTGCTGCTCTGGTTAGAGTATAGAACAGGGCCAGCATGCAGCAACTCTTTCTCTGTGTCCTCTTCCAGCTTCCAGCTAGCTTTGGCTTAACAAATCCCTTAATAATAATGCAACAGAGCTGCATCGTGTAGCTTCTAATGTTGGTTTCTTCCAGGACTATATTTGAACTTCCAGCATCCATGAAATCCTGAGAAGAGGTAACTCCAGAGCATAACTGTGCATTACATAAAGGAGTGGTTTCTTTGCTCCACTTTGAGCCTGCCACCCGCTTGCCTTCAACATGTGCTGTGCTGCAATTGCAACACAGTATTTCTGTCCTCTCCTCTAAGCTGAGATGTAGGAAATCATGTTTGCAGACTCAGCAGCGTTACGCAGCATACAGCAGCAGCAGAGGGACACACAGGGGCTGGTGTTATTTTCAGATCACTCCTCCTGGGCTTTCAAGAACCTTTAAAGGATTCCTAGTCTTCTGGTCCATCTTCTTGACTGTATCCAGCTTTCTTCTTTTTTTTTTGTGGATGGATGGGCACAACAGCAAGCCTTCCTGGCATTAGGACTGGCCTGACTATCAAAAGGAATTTGAAGAGAGTCTGCTATGAGATTTTTGCTTTCCCTTGACTCACAGTCATGTTTCATTTCACCAGCTAAAAGCCCTGAAGTGACACAGGAGGTTATTCAGGGCCAATCTGTAGCAGCACAGCTGAGTAAAAAGTATGGTTTCCAACCCTATGAGCAGCTAAGCATGCTAAATACACAACTCTCTTGCCAGCGTGAAGAAGTCATGTGGTTTCACCGTTTTTTTTACTGTAAAGAGAATGGAATAGATCTTTCAAGCTGTGCACAAAACTGTGCAGTATACTCTCCTCCCTCCCTCTACATTGCTCAGCAATGAGTGTAAAGTAACACATTCAGCACCTTTATAGCCATGTTAAGGCTTTTCTGATTTTCTGATAAAAGCCTGTTGGTATGGGGAAAAAAGGGGAAAAAAAAAAAAAAGAGCCCTTACATGCTCTTTCAGTACTCTTCATTGCACAAGTGCAAATGCAAGCTCAGGTCTGCTGACACCGCTGCAGGGCTTAATGAGACAAGCACGCCGGGTTGTGCCCTCCCATGCGTCACGCTGCCTGCCTCAGTACAGGCAGCACTCTGCAGTGACCGTCACAAAAAACCTGATAGCAGAAACACTAGCAACAACAGCAATTCCAGTTAGCATGAAACTCTTATGCTTTTTGTTTCCTCTCTCCAAAAACACTCTGAGTGAAATTATGCTCTTCCTCTCTTCCCCCGGAACCTATGTTCTATGTAGTGGAGCTGTCCCTGTTGTTTCTCCCCTTTCTTCACTGCCTCTTGAGAGTGCCACCATCTTACAGCAGGATGGGTTGTCCTTAATCCTCATCTCTTGTCTCCTGTTCTTCACTTCTCTAGTCGGGAATGTGCTGTTTCTTCTTCCCCTCCCTCTAGTATCTCCCCAACAGGTGCCCTGCACACAAATTACTGCAGCAGCACTGCCTGTGTTTATTGTCTGCTGCATTGCCTGCTGCTAGCACAAGCTGGATATGGCAGGCAAAAAGCTCGTCTCTAGCTTATGGGTGAGCTTACAAGGACGTGACAGCATGAGCTGTTTCCTCCCTGAATGCACTATCCATGCCATGTGAGAGCCTGTCTCAAGCTCCTCCAGCAAACTTTGATGAAAAACAGCTCTCATCTTGATCGGGTGTGGGGCAATTTCTGCATGTCCCACTATGCGTACCACTGGATACTAAACCAAGTCCTTCCAAACAGAAGCACAGATGGGAGTGCATTTACATTTTCATGTACACCTCATACAGAAGGATGCTTGAGGTTCCTTCTGTTTTGAAATATTTGGGGAAATACATGAGTACAGAACCAAGAAGTATGTTCCACAGCTTTCAGACATAACACAGGACTGCTGCACAGTGAGCGAGAGAAAAGGTTGTATATTTGATGGCTGAAATACTGCCAGTCTCTCTCCCCCGCCTCAAAATATGTTCACGACGCCTAGACATGAAGTTCAATGTTTCATTCCATCTCAATAGAGATTTTATGACAAACATGCCAAGGATAAGAACAGACCAATTTGTAGTTTTATTGATCAGGCTAAAGGTCAGGGGCAGACATGTAGGTCATAGTGTGCTTCCTCTGAACAGACACAGGCCCAAGCACCTACCTTCTGAAAGCTGAAGAATGAAGCAGGGGAGGGGGAACTTACGCCAATGAAACATAACAGCTGAGATGTCAATCATGACCAAATTGGACAGGCTTGGAGATGGGAGGCTCATAACAACCATAACTTTGCCCCCATGCCTGCATGCTCTGGCAGAGAGGCTTGCACTCTATGTTTGCTGAGGCAGTGATGTGGTGCATGGGCAAATGCCAGGACACAATTTAGTATAATAAAAGCATAATTTGTGCTGATGAAGTTTATGAGATCAAGTTTCCAAGTCCTAGCCTAACCACATAAAGCATATACTGTTATTTTGGCTGAACCAGTAGGGGTTTCTGCTGTGTGGAGATAGCCTGGAAGGTATTTGTCACCATCACTCGCTCTGGGCTGGCTGCTATAGTGGAATAACACCAAATTACATTGATTCATAGTCAGGAATTTACAGTTTAGACTTAAAATGTCATGAAGTAAAATGGTTTCCACAGCAATGTCAGTTTTTCTCCCCTACATATATTAATTTTGTCCTCATTTGCCCCTGTGAATCACCATTGCAAGTGAGACTTGGTCTTCGTAGTATATTCTGTTCCTGGGTTCTCTGTGTTACGTTTGCAGTGTAAAGCTATTTATGGCTGAGACTGTGCTTGCTGGAAAGGAGACAGGATTCAGCCCAGCTTTAATTAAAGATAGTTTAAGTTAATTTTTGTTCCTACTGATTCTGAACTATGCCAAGAAGCCATCTTCATGCTTCTGGAAGCTCTCCCTCTTGTTTGTTCTTCCTGCTTATCCCAGATGACAAGTGTATTGGTATCCCTTTGAGCCCTATTTTCTCTGAGTTTGGCATTAATAGCCAGTTAAACACCCTGGAAAGCATAGGTTTAGGAACAGTGCATGTTAAGCACCAGGTCTACCAGGAACTATGTTGGCCTAGCACATATACTTGCAACAACTTAATTCCATTCTCAAGTAGTATTCCCCAGGGCTCTGTGCTGGGGCCACTTCTTTTGAATATCTTTTGAATTGATGAGGAGACTGAGAACATACTCATTAAATTTGCAGACAATATCAAGTTAGGTGGGACACCAAGTTAAGTGGGAGCATTGAGCTGCTGGAGGGCAGGAAGGGTCTTCCGGGTGACCTGGAAAGGCTGGCTAGATGGGCTGAGTCCTGCACTTGGACCACGACAATCCTATGCAACATTATGGTCATGGGGAAAAGTGGCTGGAAAGTTGCCCAATAGAAAAGGACCTGGGGTGCTGGTAGATAGCTGGCTTAACATGAGCTAGACACATTCTCGAGTGGCCAAGAAGGCCAGTGACATCCTGCTCTGCATCAGGAACAGTGTGGCCAGCAGGACTATGGAGGTGATTGACCCACTGTATTTGCCACTGGTAAGGCTGCATCTTGAGTATTAGGTTCAGTTTTGAGCCCCTCGCTACACAAAGAATATCAAGGTGCTAGAGTGGGTCCAGAGAAGAACATCAAAGGTGCTGAAAGGTCTTGAAAATAAGTCTTATGAGGAATGGCTGAGGGAGCTGTGGTTGTTTAGTCTGAAGAAAAGGAGGCTTAGGGAAGATCCTATTGCTCTCTACAACTACCTGAAAGGAGGTTGTAGAGAAGTGAGTGTTGGTCTCTTCTAAGTCATAACTGATAGGACAAGAGGAAAATGGTATCAAGCTATTCCAGTGGAGGTTTAGGTTAGATGTAAAGAAAAACCTCTCTACAGCTACCTGAAGGGAGGTTGTAGTCAGGTGGGGGTCGGTCTCTTCTCCCAGGGAACCAGTGACAGAACAAGAGGACACAGTCTAAAGCTGCATCAGGGCAAGTTTAGGCTGGATGTTGGGAAGAGGTTCTTCACAGAAAGAGTGATTGGCATTGGAATGGGCTGCCCAGGGAGGTGGTGGTCGCCATCCCTGGAGGTGTTTAAAAGGAGACTGGATGAGGCACTTAGTGCCATGGTTTAGCTAATTAGAAGGTATTAGGTGATAGGTTGGACTCAACGATCTCAAAGGTCTTTTCCAACCTGGTTAATTCTGTCATTCTCTATGATTGAAAAGGTTATCAAGCATCAGAACAGGCTGCTCAGGGTACTAGTTGAATTGCCATCTCTGGATGTATCTAAAAGCCATACAGTGCTGTCCTAGTTTTAACTCAGATGGCAGCTGAGCCCTGGCAGCTTGCTCATGACAGAGGGGTTTCTCCTTTCCCCTACTCCACTGTCCCTCCCCTCCAAGTGGGCAAGAAGGAAAAAGAGCCTTGAGGATGTTGGTTGAGATAATGACAATTTACTACTCTATTGCAGGAATATCAGATTACATAAAAACAGAAATACCAGCATATGCAGCTGCAGGGAAACAAAGTGTGAACTCATCATGAAACCAAAACTGGTAAAAAGGGATGCACCTTTGCCCAGAAGCCATAGGGAAAAGAAAAAAAAAAAAAAAAAAAAACCACAGAAAAAAACTGGAACAGGAAACTTTACAAGCTATAGAATAGTTGTCAAGTCTCATAAGCTCCACCCAACCCCCTCCTGTCATGCAGTGAGTATGGTGTAGAATAATGATCCAGCTTGCACTGCACCACTGTAGGGGCAGGGTTGGTAGCTCTGGTCCTCGTTCCTTATAGTGGGGTCAGTCAGCTTAAACCCCTTACTCTATACCATATACATCATGCTCAGAAACATTTAGTATTATACAACGTACATCATCTACTGTCTATTCCTACCCAAGCTGAGACCACCTTGTGGAACACAACAGACTTCTTCACCCTCCTGCATCACCCAGCAGGTATACTCAGCTCCCTGGGCAAAAGCAGTCCTATAGGTGGATTTGCCTTTACCTGAAGCAGGACTAACCCAGAACATTTTCCCTAGGATATTCATCATGTGTACCATGGGAATTATATTTCCTTCTACAGGACCAGCTGTAATAGATCCTCTGTTGTCAAACAGCCAAGTGGCTTGTGCTAGATGTGCATCCCACTTTTTAAAGGTGCCTTCTCCCATTGTTCTCAGGATGGTTTTTAGTAGGCCATTGTAATGTTCAACCTTCCCAGCAGCTGACATGTGATAAGTGATATGAAACACTCACTCAATGCCATGTTCCTTGCCCAAGTGTCTATAAGGCTGTTTTGAAAATGAGTCCCATTACCCAACTTAATCCTTTCTGGGGTGCCATGTCATCACAGGACTTGTTTCTCAAGGCCCAGGATGGTGTTCTGAGGGGTGGTATGTGGCACGGAATATGTTTATGGCCATTCAGTGGTTGCTTCTACCATTGCGAGCACACAGCATTTGCCATGGCAAGTCTGTGGCAGTGTGATGTAGTCAGTTTGACAGGCTTCCCCATATTTGTGTTTCAGCCAGCATTTCCCATACCACAGAGGCTTTACCCACTTGGCTTGTTTGATTGCAGCACATGCTTCACATTCATGGATAACCTGTGCAATAGTGTCCATAGTTAAGACAACTCCTTGATCTCAAGCCCATGTACATGTTGCATCCCTTCCTCGCTGGCCTGAGGTAGCACAGGGCCACAGAGCTGGTCTGTTTGTAGGCCCAGAGACCTCCTCTTTCTCAGTATGCTGAACAGCATTAAGAAGGGCTTAATAGGCATGGGCCAGGCCTCAACACATAACAGCATACTTTTTCCAAGCATTTTACCAGCTTGTCAGGATTTTGCACTTCCTCAGGAGTGAAATTCCAAAACACCAGAGGCGACCACCAGCCTAAGCACTTGTCCACACTCCCTCCCACATACTCTGCCAGTAATAATTATCCATCCTCAGGGCAGGTCTGCAAATGGTATCTTTGGGAAAGGCATGACAACAGAAGCACTCTGGTCCCAAGGATGTTCAAAACCCTCAGCTCTCTTCTGTTCCATTCATCAGTTGGTTAAGATTACTGACAAATGATAACACTGCATATGAAAATCAGCTTAACTGAACAATCAGTGAAATAATCCAATCACAACATACCAGACATGCCATTAAACAGCACAGTACCACCCTAGCCTTAAGCCATTCCCCCAAGGTGACAAACAGCACCGCAGAGGGCACCATAGGGAATACAAATGCATAAAATGCACAAGAGCTTATGCAGTATAACCAGAAAAGGCAAGAAAACCAGAGAAGTGAATACCTTAATACAAAGGGAAGCATGCTAAAGCAAATACAGGGTGAACAAATTTTCTTTAGCAGAACTGAATTCTCTAGTTATATCAGCTCAACACTTGGGCTCAAGCCCCATTTTGAGTGTCAAATATGGACCATCCTGGTTTTAACTCAGCTCACAGCTGAGCCCCAGCAGGCTACTCACGACAGAAGGGTTTCTCCTTTTTCCCCAGTCCCTCCCCTCTGGGTGAGCAAGAAGGAAAAGGACCTGGGTGGCAGAGCTGTTAGTTGAGATAAGGGCAATTTACTGCTCTATTGCAGGGATGTCAGATTACACAAAAGAAAACAGAAACACCAGCATATGCAGCAGCAGGGGAACAGATAAAATGTGAACTGCCCACGCCTGTGAAACCAAAACCAGAAAAAGGGACACACCCCTGCATGGAAGCCAGGGAAAAGCCTCACAAAAATCCTGGAAAAGGAAACTTTACAAACCATAAGCCCTGGCCAACCCCTTCCTGTCACACAGTGAGCATGATGTTAGCATGGGTACAATAATGATCCAGCATGCACTACTCCACTGCTGGGGCAGAGCAGGTAGCCCCATACTTTGTCCCTTCTAGTGGGGCCAGTCAGCTTAAACCAACGCAGGTATTCAAGGAGATGGTGTAGCAGTGGCCCTGGTAGAGATAGATGATGGTTGGACTTGATGGTCTTTTCCAACCATGTCCAACCATACTGATTCTGTAGTTCTGTGAAATGGAGGACTACTTTCATAGATGCTTTCTTATTCCAGATCTCACATCAGCCGAATTTTAATTCATCCTGGCATTTTCTGAGCTCCAAATAAAATCTAGTTTTATCCCACACATACTCTCCAACAAGCTAATTCCTCATCCTTCTTTTAATACTGTATTTCTTTCTTCTACATGTTGATCAGCTGAGTAATGAAGTTTCGTGATAAGGGTTGTTCTTTCCTAGGTGAAAGACTCTACAGTTGTCCTTGTTGAATTTCATTACATTTCTCCCTGACCCACCCTTTAGCCTAAGTCTCACCAAATAGCAGCACAACCCTCCAGTGTGTCAGCCACTACATCCAGCTTTGTGTCATCAGCAAAGTTGCTGACAGTACACTCTGTACCCTCATTCAGGTCTTCGTATTGAATAGTACTGGTCCCAGTACTGACCCCCAAGAGCCTCCACTAGATACAGGGTTCCAAGTAGACTCCATCCCATTGACCACATCTCTCTGACTTCTTCCCTTCAACCAGTTCTCAATCCACCTCACTACCTGATCATCCAGGCCACAATGCCTCAGTTTAGCTGTGAGAATGCTGTGGGAGACGGTGTCAAATGCTTTACTGAAATCAAGATAAACCACAGCCACTGCTCTACCATTATCTGTCCACCTGGTTATGTCCTCATAAAAGGCTATTGGGCTGGTCAAACATGAATTCCCCTTGGTAAAACCATGTTGACTGCTTCTAATGACCCTCCTGTCCTTAATATCACAGAATCACAGAACCTTAGAGGTTGAAAGGGACCTCCAGAGATCAAGCCCAACCCCCCTGCCAAGTAGGATCACCTAGGGTAGTTCACACAGGAATGCATCCAGGAGGGTTTTGAAAGTCTCCAGAGAAAGAGACTCCACAACCTCTCTGGGCAGCCTGTTCCAGTGCACTGTCACCCTCACTATAAAGAAGCTTCACCTCATGTTCGGGTGAAACCTTCTATGTTCCAGTTTGTAGTCATTGCTCTTTGTCTTATTGCTGCTGACCAGCAAAGAGATTGGCCCCATCCACTTGACACCCACCCCTCGGATATTTATAGACGTTGATGAGATCTCCTCTCAGTCTTCTCAAGACTAAACAGCCCCAGGTTTCTCTGTCTCTGTTCGTAGGGGAGATATGTGTAAAGACAGCTTCAAGGATAAGTTGTTCCATTATCATTCCAGGGATGGAGGTGAGGCTGACAGGTCTATAGTTACCTGAGTCCTCCTTCTTACCCTTTCTGAAGATTTGAGTGAGGTTTGTCTTCCTCCAGTCCCCAGGCACCTCTCCTGTCCACTATGACTTATCAAATACAATGGATAGTGGTTGGACAATGACCTCCACCAGCTCCCTCAGCGCCTGCAGGTGCATGCCATCAGGATCCATGGATTTATGGATGTTCAGATTACTTACCTCTGCCCTAACCCAGTCCTCAACAACCAAGGAAAACTCCTCCTTTGTCATGCCTTCCTCTGGGGCCTCAGGGGTCTGGGGCTCCTGAGGACAGTCTCTAGCAGTATAGATGGAGACAAAGACGGCATTCAGTAACTCAACCTTCTTTGTATCCTCTGTCACCAAGACACCCACCTTGTCAAACAGTGGGACTACACTGCCTCTAGTGTTAGTTTTTCCTGCAATGTATTTGAAGGAGCCCTTTCTGTTGTCCTTGACCTCCCGTGCAAGGCTGAATTTCAAGGAGGCCTTAACTTTCCTAGTTGTCTCCATGCATCCACTCCTGAACAGAACTCAATGCATTCTAGTTGCTCCCTCACATAAAGAGCAACTCCACCACCTCACTTTGTTGACCTGTCCTAAAGAGGACATAGTCATCCATGACCACATTCTAGTCATGTGAGCTGTCCCACCGTGTCTCTGTAATTGCCACAAGATCATAACCCCTAGACTGCACACAGATTTCTAACTCCTCCCGTTTATTCTCCATGCTGCGAGTGTTGTGTACAGGCACTGCAGGGAACCAGCCGAGCACGACGATTCTATGAAAGAGATCCTGTGCTGTGAATTCTTCAGTCTGTGGAGGAGATGGGTAAGAGGCAGAGACTGCTAAGAGGGAAAACACAGGGACAGAAAGCTGAAGGCCAACAGGCATCAGTGATTTAGAAGTGCAGAGACAGGAGAGTAGGCTCACGTACACAGACAAAATCGTAAGTTTCAGAAGCAGCTTATCAGTGTGGAGTAAATGGCCCCTTTGATCTCCTGATGTATAATCATCAGTTAGGGTCACAGTGAAATATTAACAGAGAAATTGGGCAGAAAGATTTCAGCAGTCATATAATCAAGGACATAAGTGAGAATGTGGTGAGAGCTGGGAGATTTTAAGATGAGGACAGAAGACAGGTTTGAGGCTAAAACAAAATAGAGGTATGATCAAGTCCATAACTGCAAGCCTATTTTGACCATACAGGTAGGATAAGTGTAATGAGTTTCTCAGAGCTGAAACTGGAGATGATGTTTCTCTTGTCAGGAATGTGCATTTGAGTGGTAAATAAAAGGACATGATTCACTATGCATAGTAAGACAGCAAAGCTGTATTTCCTATTTTGTTTCAACCTACTTTCAGGACATCCATTGGCATATGTTTCCACCACCAGGCTAACTCTCCAGACTGGCATGCAGATGAAAGCAAAGCCTGACCTGTTCCCACAGGATCTGCTGTTGCCTGTGCTTTTTTTGAGGTCTTCTGCAGCTGTTTCCCACTTGTGCTGCATGGGCACAAGCTGTAGGCGAATTTGCATTTGTGGGCACATGTGGGAACTGTGCAAAGGGAGCTTGGGTCCAAAGGGGTTTAAGTGGGCTTAGCAGCGAATTTTGCCACAAAGAGGGTATGTTACGACCCCAAGTAAAAGTAACTTCCACATTTGATCTGTATCTTAGGTTAGGTCACCCTCACCTCATGGGGAAAAAAAGGAACTGAATGTGTGAGAAGGCTTCTTTTCTTGTTGGTGGAGAACAGATGCTGCACCCGAGGAACACAAGCCTCTGTAGGTAAGGTTTATTACTGCCACGTGTTTGTTGGAGGATCTGCCGAGGATCTTCTTCACCTGGAATTCTTGCTTTTGGTGGTGAACAGAGAAGGAATCCCTGAGCTCAGCTTCACACCCATTACTGGCCTCAGGTTGTACCAAGTCAGATATTGGTAAAAATTTGTTTACAGAAAGGATAATCAAGCATCGGAACAGGCTGCCCAGGCAAGTGCTAGAGTCACCATCCTTGGAGGTATTTTAAAGATGCATGGATATGGTGCTTAGGGACATGGTAGCGGCTTAGCCATAGTGGTGGGATGTGAGCTCTAGCAGAGTGCACTTTATGATCTCACAGGACTCTTCCAACCTCAACAATTCTACGATTCTGCTCCACTCCAGTGTCAGCAGATGTGCAGCCTGTCTCAGGTGCACCCATCTCGTCTAAACCCTGTTTTCGGGGCACGCACTGGGGCTGTTACAAGACCGGAAAGTGTTGGGATGTGCGCATCCCCGCCTCCCAGCCCCGCCAAGGAAACCATACTCTTGCTACTGAGCAGGAACAGGAGCACTTAGCAGCAAGTAAGGGTGGGCCTAATCACCCTGCTTGCCCCAGCCATTCTCCTCACTGCAGCGGCGGCACCCGCCGGCGTCCTGGCATTCTCCCTCTCCCAAAGCGGAGATTCTCGCCCTGGGAAGCAAATGTCCTGCTCGGACCAGGTCGCGCAGGCGTGGCGGCCGTCCCTGCCTGCCGCCGCCTTACCCGGGCGACGCCGCGGCGGCCGGGGCGCGGCCGGCAGCTGCTCGGGGCTGGTTTCCATGGAGACCCTGGCGGGGGGAGATGTCTGTGGGGACCTGAGGAAGGAGCGGGGGTGGGGAAGTAATGGAGGCGGGGACAAGCGGTGCAGGGGCTTGGGAGGAAAAGGCTTCTCCGCTAGCTGCCGCAAGGCGAGAGGGAGCCCGGGCTCCGTGGGGTGGCGCCGGCTCATCTGCGCGGCCCCGGGGCCAGGCAGCTGCCCCGAGGTGAGCCCGGGGTGCGCCAGCTGCCCTCACACACCACTCTGGCCGGCCCGCCCGCGGATTGGCACAGCTGTGGAGAGGACAGAGAAATTATTTCACACGCAAATGCAGGAGAGTGACAGGGTGTGCAGGGGATGGAGAGGAAGATGAAGCGTGCGTGGGGATGCCGCTGTGGTGGTGCTTGCTTTCATGTAAGTCTGGCCTGGTGACTGCTCAGTAGAGCTCTGCAGATGCGTCCTGGGAGTTCTCTTGCATCAGGATCGGGAAAGTCACCCTTTCCTAGCAAGATATGTAGCAGGTCAGCCCAGCCACATTCCCAGGTGGGAGCCCTGATGGTGCCTGTGGTCATCTCAGAAATGCTCCAGTGTTGGATTAGAGGGTGTGGGAAGGTTCTTGGCCAAGAGCGGAGCTTGGGGTAGTGGGCAAAGTCACAGCTGGGCTGCACAGGTGAAACAAACTATGTGTGTAAACACAAGGACTTGGCCTTCACGCAGGAGCGAGTTGCACAGATCAGGATGGTGGTTACCATATAGAATAGTGTATGTCACCATGGTGACCGAGCAATGCCGCATCTTCCTGGGAGTGGACAACTCCAGTCCTGCAGATTCGTGATGTGAGACCAGTGGGTTAAATTCAGCTGATTTTACCTTTTGAAGCTAGGGATCACAATATGTCTTACAATTCCATATATGCCTATGAAATGAGTTGCTTGTTATCAGCCTTGTGCCCACCCAATGACTATATGCATGTAAGGACACTGTGAGCGTGTGCCTGATACCTGTTGCAGGCAGCATCTTCCAAAAAGAGTTTTGAAAAACCAAAAGGGAGTGCAGTGGGACAGGAGGGTGGAGGTGGCAATGCTGTTGTCTGTAGAGTCCTTTGAACAGCAAATCATGTTTTATCTGAAGGCTAAGATGCATTGATATCATTGGGTAGGGATTGGGATTCACCTACTCACTACATGAGGGTCAGACATGATGACCTTTGATGGTGCCTTCCAACCCAATGTATTCTATGATTCTATGAAGTTGTAGTTTTGAGGGGCTTGGTGCCTACCAAATGTTCAAGTTTATGGTTTAGGTAGTTAGGACAGTGTATATTTACACATAAATTTTACATAAATATGGTGAATGTTAAGCCCAAAAGGATCTTCTTGTATTTGTTCATGAGGCAATCAAATAAAATCCCTTGCTACCCATCTCCAAGTGTACCAAGAGCTTTTGTGGTATTTTGGGGGTGGTTTTGGTTTGGATTGGTTGGTTGTTTTTTTTAACCAGCACCATACCTTAGTCTGATGAAAGTTATTACTGTACCATACAAACTTTGGTCCTCTTCATATAATACGGGGGAAGTCCCAATTATTCACCCCAGAACCCCAGAAAAAAAAAACCAAACTTAAAAAAACCTAGTTATTGGTGGCTTCCAAGAGGAGTGGCAACAAACCTCCCTGGTCCATTCCTCCATTACTGCATGTCTAGCTTGGAAGAAGGTAGCTTGAAGCACAGTCCAAGAGGTGTGTCATTCACTGGTTCTCATACCTGGGAACTCAAAAGCTCTGAACCATGGGGAGGAAAAACTACACAAACTCAGTAGATTCTCCCTTAGTCAGGCCTCCTTAAGGTCACCATGAATGAAGCTTGGCCGGTGGAAGTAGTGACAGTCCTGAAGTATTTTGAGAGGATTGTTGAAAGCAAGAGGGCCTTTGAGTCCACGAATTGCTTGTATTGAAGGGGACAGTGCCCATGAGAAAGGAGAAAATTACACTATGGATGAGCTGCACAAAGTATCTTCAGATGTATGAGAGAGTGCTGTACTGTGAGTACTTTAGCGTGGCACCAGATGAGCTTGTGTATCTGTGCTTATCCACGCAGAGACATAAGCCCTGGAAGGAAATGAGTTGTATTAGCATAGTGTGACATTGAGGTTAATTTCCTCCATTTCTAAGCAGAATTGGTTGGGTCTGGAAGCAGATGTGGTTATATCGTTTCCAGCTCTGGAGTTATTTGGGGCAGAGCTACACATGACCTACTCTGTGAAAAGTAGACAGTAACTACAAAGACTACTGAAACATCTCCAGCCCTGCTGCCAGTTTTGCCAAAACCAGACTGGCAACATCACTGAGAGAAAGGCTGAGCTGTGTAAAACAACATTTATGGCTGAGGTTACTGGCCTCTCAGAAACATCCCTGCCGCTTCTGTTCTCATCCTTCTGGATTCTTGAGGGATTCCCATGCTAGTTTCTTTCTTTCCCTTCCCAATGCTTTTTCTTTTTCTCTGCTCTTGCACAATAGTCCAGCTGATATCTCCACATCAAAACTGAATTTTACCTGCACTCCTGAACATTCAACACTCGCCTCTGGCACTGCCTTGGGGGTTCTCTGTTTGGTCCCTTGAGACCCCTCAGCTCAGATACATTTGATACAGCTAAACCTGTCAGAAAACCTCCATCCCTGTCACCCCTTCTCCCTTCCCAGGACACTGTGGGAATGGCAGCATCAGAATTACCTTGCTGCTTTTCAGAAGAATGTACCCTAGAGCAAAGTCAGGGAGTGGCTGTGGCCACTCAGTGTAATTAAACACAAGCAGCATTTTTATGTTAGCCCGTGCCCTGGCAACCGCAGCAGTTACTGTCATTCAGCTGGAAGGTTTAGAAGGCAGAGCTGTGGTATTTCACAAAAAATCCACCTTTCAGGCTGTGCCTTAAACCATTTCATTGAATGAAATATGCTCGTGGAGCAAGAGTGCTGCAGAGGGAGAAGGGATGGGAGGAAAACACACTGGATGGAACCACACCATTTCTGGATGTGGTTCAATAACAGCTCTTGGGGCAGCACTTGATAAACTAGTAGGGCGAAAAAGGCTTTTCATACATAGTGCTTTGGCATTGATAGCATCTCTGGTTTTTCTCTTCTCCCCAGAGTTCCCTAGAGATGCAATATATTGTCTTCCCTCTAGTTAAAGGGAGAGGTGGCTATTTGCATAGACAGGTCACTGTCTTTGTGTTGAAGGTGAAATGAAAGGGCTAGCTAATTCATGTACACGGACGAGAGAATATAGCACTGTACTGTCAGCCATTACAGCGACCATCAGTAAGACAGAGCAAAGCAGCTTGGCACGCTGCACACACAGTGCTTGCCAGAGCAAACCTTTGGGCCAGGGTAGCAGAAAGAGTGATGGTAATAAAGAAAAGACTGTCAGAAAGGAAGTGAAAAAGGCAAGAGTTTAGATTTTTTTGATTGTTACGTATGAGCCTAAATTATTCTGGCACCATGGTAGAGAGAGAAAGGATGTGGGTGCACTGCTTTTGTATCCCAGCTGTGCTGGATTCTAATACACTCAGCATTTGTGCTTGCTACTCCATCCATGACAATCTGGGACACGCAAAAGGGATGGGCTGACTAGGATGGGCTCTATGTATTATATTGGAGGTCCTGAGACAAACAGCCAGAACTTGGGTCACGATCAGCTAAAGGTACTCACAGGATAGACTTAAAGTTCCTACTTATCAGCTTTGGACTTCATTGATACTTGTGTGTTAGGTACTGTTGGCAATGAATGCAAAGGAGATTTGGCAACCACCCTCAGCTAATGCGGGAGAATACTATCACCTGAGTCTTACATAGTGCTTTTCATCAAAAGATCTTGTCTGCGCCATTAATACTGGAGTTTTAAGAGTAGGGATGCAGAGAAGGTGAGCCGAGTTATCAAAAATTTCCCAGTAAACTGGTGGCAAAACAAATAGGAAACCTGCTGCCTCATGCTGCCAAGTGAGTTCACTTGTCACACACAAGGGAATGAAACATAAGGCTGCTGTCTTCCTCTCAATCCTTCTCAGATAAAGCAGAAAGCTGTTTTTGAGGTTGTGGATAGTGAGTTCTTCTGTGCCAGGATAGCAGATGCCTGCACTGTGTGGGACCCATGCCCTATGAGGATCATTGTCCAGACAGCATGTCTCACTCTGCAACTGGTCTCAAGTATTCGTTCCTCACATGGGATGGCAAATGGTGGGGAGGTAACTAGATTGATCTCCCTTGTAGGCCTTTGCCTGGGACTTGGTACGCAAGTTCCAGATGGTACAAAGCCCCTGCTGTTTGGATCTGCATAAAAAACTATGTCTTCCTCAACCTATTTCACAACACATTTGGCTTGCTCTCCGTTAGTTGCTATTTGTACAAATTAAGCCGAGCTGCCAGGAACGTTTGCAAACAGTGAAAAGCAAAGTGGGATGCACAAAGCATGTCAAAATGGGTCTCAAGTATTGGCAAAATGCCTGCAGGTGTTTATAATATTTGACTTACTCTAGCTCATATATTACACACCCACACACTCATTCATCCAGCCTTCTCTTGCCCTACGCCCACATATGCTCACCCTCCACAGATTCATTCACCTTCACTTCTCTGTCCCCATTTTCTCTTCAAAACACAGTCATTCCCCCCACCAAACCTACTTCAGACACACTCTTTGTTCCCCATACACAAGCGCACACACACACAGAGTACTGAGCCCAGTGTCTGTAGGTGGTGTGTATACATTTATACAGCAGACAATGCTGTAATCATATACCTGTGCTGTGATAAAACGTTGGGGATCAGTGAGCTGAGAGCTCTGATTGCTCTCACTTTCACATGGAATACCCCCGATCCAGTTTAAGGGGCTGGCTGTTTCTATCCTTCCTTGCCTCTGCCTGAACTCTGCCATCATTTTCCGTAGAACCTCCCTTTCTGCTCATCATCTCCTTGCTCACCTTGTCTCTTTCTCCCAATGCTTTTTTAGTCCCACATTGTTGCCGAAGACCACAATGCTGCAGAGAGCTTGGCCATCTCTGTCTCTCTCTATGACCAAACGCTGACCCTGATTATCTCACTGGGAGATTGATGAAGAATGAGCAATGAGCCTGCTGTGCAGCTGGTGGGGCACAGGGTGGAAAATCCTGCAAGGTGTGGTGAGATCAGAGTCAGAGAGACAGTAAGCAGTGAGGTGGACTACACTACCATCTGAGCAGCGCTGAGTCTGCCTGGCATCAAGCCTGCCTCTAATGGAATGTGACCCACCACTGGGAATGAGCTCATCTGTAATCCACTTAATTGAGTTTTATGAGCAGGGCTTTCAAGTGGGGGACCCAGCCTTCTTTCTCCCTAGCACTCACCCTCCTTTGCTTGCCAGCTGGGGAAGAAAAGGAAAGTGGGGGATGCATGCACTGCTCCACCATGCTGTTCATCGTCTGTTTTTTGATTTTCTACCTGCCTTGGAGAATGTGCAGGGAGCTGGACAGACATGCTTTTCAAGACACCCACTGCTGCCTCATAGTCTAATGTTTGCTTTTGCTGCAGGTAGTGGTGCTCAGATTTCTGCATCAGTATTGGTGGTGCTGTCAGAACTGCAGAGCTTTAACCTCTCTCAACTTTTTATTCTCTGTGCCAGTGGTGGGTACTCAGAGAAAAGACTGATGTGCCATACAGGCCTCACGTTTGCATGAACCATCTTACCTGGGAGTCTAAGTGAGGAGAGAGACTTTCTGATCTCACTCCTGCTTTCACTGTGCAGTGATCTAAGTGGTGGAACTGTCAGAATCCCATAAGAGCCTTTGTTTACAGGGTAGTGTCTTGCCATATTTAGCATCTGCATCATCATTTACTTGTACTATATGAATTGGTGACATAGGGGCCAGCAAACTAGGAGACCTGTCTGCTGGCTGTCAAGGGATTTGCAGGCTTGACTCTGCTTGGTGAAAGATGCAGCTATGTCTCTTGCTAAAGCAGAACAGGGGTAGAAAGTGAGAGGGGAAGCCTTTTCTCCAGGGGAGTGTTAGTCTCCTTGATCAGGGCTAATGGAGACCCTCAGGCATATGTAATTTTGCATGTATTCACTCCAGTACTGGCACCATGCCTGTATTTGAGGTAAATGCTGGATTGAACTCAATA
This sequence comes from Ramphastos sulfuratus, assembly GCA_013399055.1. Classification (NCBI taxonomy): domain Eukaryota; kingdom Metazoa; phylum Chordata; class Aves; order Piciformes; family Ramphastidae; genus Ramphastos; species Ramphastos sulfuratus. The sequence goes on from WBNM01041484.1 coordinate 61,970, forward strand.
CTCCTTTTCTGTCACTTCTCTTCTACTTTGTAGGAGGAAAGTTTGATGTGTTTTCAGATCTAATGTTGCATACACATTGCAGAGCAGTAACTCAACAGTTCCAGAAATCCACAGCTTTAAGGTAAGGTCATGGCATATGGAGGGGAAAGCATCCTGATGCATTAACATGAGGATCATAACAGACCTGTGCTGTGAATAGCAATGTCATCACTGTGCATTGAGATACACTTCAGGTGTTTCTTAAAATCCCCAGAGACTAGAATCATGATAGTAAAAGATTCCATTTTTTCTAAATATGTGCTCCTAGTCTTCACAGTTGAAGACTGAAAATTTTGACCTCAGATGAAACCCTGAGGACTCAAAACCCATATTATATGGTTTCTTTTTTGAAGAATATTATATGGTTTGGTTTTTTGAACTGCATGGTTTTTAAGCCAGTCTTACACAGAGGTGCAATGACTTTCTGTTGACATCCTGATGCTGAGACACTATAATGACTATTCAGGATGGTTTGTTGCAGCAATGCTATAGTTGAAGTGCCTGTTTCCTTCCAACTCCCTGCAATAACCAAGGACATCTTCAACTAGATCAGCTTGCTCAGAGCTCCTGACCTTGAATGTTCCCAGGAATGAGGCATCTACCACCTTTCTGGGCAATCTGTTCCAGTGTTTTACTACCCTCATTGTAAAAAATGTTGTCCTTACCCTCTTTTAATTTAAAACAATTGCTCCTTGTCTTATTGCAACTGAGCCTGCTAAAAAGTTGGGCACCATCTTTCTTACAGGCACCCTTCGAAAGTACTGAAGGGCTGCAATAAGATCTCTCTTTGGAGCCTTCTCTTGTTCAGGCTGAACAATCCCAAGTCACTCAGTGTTTCTTCATAGGAGAGGTGTTTCAGCCCTCTGATCATTTTCATGGCCCTCCTTTGGACCTGCTCCCAGTCTTTCCTTTGTTGAGGACCCAGAGCTGAACACAGTAGTCCAGGTAGCATGTCAAGAGAGGAGAGAGGAGGGGGAGAATCACCTCGACCAGCTGCCCACACTTGTAAAGCAGCCCAGGATGTGATTTGTCTTCTAGGCTGCCAGTGCACACCGCACACACCACTACCCTCAAGCCCTTCTTCACAGTGCTGCTCTGTTCCATCACCCCCTAGCCTGTATTGATACAGAGGATAGCCTGGACCTGGGTGAAGGACCCTGCACTTGTCGTTGTTGAATCAACCTCATGAGGTTCACCTGGGCCCACTTTTCCAGGTACAGGTCCCTCTGAATGACATCTCATTGCTCAGGTGTGCCAGCTGCGCCGCTCAGCTTGATGTTGTCTGCAAACCTGCTCTCAATCCCACTGTTTATGCCACTGATTAATATATTAAAGAGCAAATGTCCCAATATGGATCCCTGAGGGATACCTTTTGCCACAGATCTCCATTTGGACATTGAGCCATTGACCACCACCCTCTAGATGTGACAATCCAGCCAAATTCTCACCAGGTGTTGCTTTTGAGGAGAAGTTCTTTTTATCTCATGGGCACACAAAATATGAATCCATCTGGATCACTAGTTATCTTTTCTTCCTTTTTTTTTTTTTTTTCTTTTCCCCCAATTTTCTTGCAAAATGAGCATTGCAGGACTGCAGAGTTGTTCCAATATCTAGCCCTTCACCTTCCTCACTGCCCAAAGTCCCACATACACATATGTGAAGGATTTTAGAGCGATGACTCTAGTACTAGCAATACAACAGACAAATCAATGCTGAAAAACCAGTATTCAGTTGGACAGACCTAGACAGAAACTATCTCGGAGTGAACAAAGATGCTGGGTTTTTTTGTTTGTGTTGGGGTGTTTTGTGGGTTTTTTTGATGGGTTTTCTTTCATACCATTTACTGTAAAATCTGAAAGCACTTATCCTAGCTTTACATGAAGTCCTCAGATGGCCATGCAGTCTAGGTAGAGGTACCACTCTTACAGTGAATTCAATGCTGGAAATGTCTTCTCCCATCTTAAAGACATTCTTCTGCTGTATCCTTTCACTGTGAAACTCCTGACATCACGTTTTCTGCTATTTTATCCCTTGAGTAGCAGTTAGCTTCAAAAATGGCAGGAGACCCCTCAGTGTTGCCTCCGGCTCTCTCTATTTACAGGATCTGCACACAACATATGGTACATGGAGAAAGGAAGAGCTGCTAAAAGGATGAAAGCTGTTCCAGTAAATGTGGTTGTTAGGAGCCAGTGGAGTATCTATCATTGATGAGAGCACAATATTTTAGGATATTTGTGCTTTATGGCACAAATGTGGTTGGTTTTGGGTTTGTTTTTTTTAGAGAAGTATAGTTAAAATAATTTTGTTTTTAAAGTACACTGTCCAAGAAATTGCTGCTGCCATATCTCAGAACACTAAAAATGTTGAAAAGTTTTAGGTGATCTGCACAGTGTTTCACTCCACCACTGCTTCAAACCCAAAGAGAAGCTTGTGTACATCTTTTCTTCCCCATCTGTAACAGTTGGCTTAATAAAAAATACTCATGCTCTCTACATCATTTGCCCGATGTTTAAATGTTCAGACAGTAGTGGGGCTATCTTGTTTATCCAGGACAGGCAATCTTGAAGTAGCCAAGTCCAAAATAATTACTACTCTTTCTTCTTGTCCCACTAAATCTCTTTCTTCTGTGGCAATTGCCCAGATCTGCTGTTTGGACGAGATAAAAAGAGAAGATGGAGTACTGAGAGGTGCTGTGCTATGCTGTGACGGTTCATACTGCATCAGCTATGGAAGGTCATGCATGTCTCCACTCTCAGCAATAAATACACAGCTTCATTCCTCAGCCTAGTCCTCCCCCATGGAGCACTTCACATGCTTCTGTAAAGCACCCACTCACATGTATGTGAATAAATAAGCAAACAAAGCTTGCCACCAAAAAACCTAACTGAACAATTCCTCCTACAGCCTAGGAAGAAAAAGAAGAGAGGAAGATGTTGGTTGTTTCTATTTCCTAAATGCTGAAGAGCTACTTAACAGCTATTGTGACAGAAAGATAGATAACTAGATTGATTAGACAGTAAGGGAAGAAGGAAGCATGAAAGAGAGAGAGAGAGAGAGGAAGAAGCTTTGTCACATAGGTCTGTCAGCTTGATTAGTAGCTTTCTTCTGAATTCTCAGTGGAGTGGCCTCTGTGTTCCAATTTCGTTAAAGATAAAAATGGAAGAACTGCAGGAGTCCACACTGAGCTTTACCTAAAAAGTTTGATAGCAAGGCCTCTGCTCATGCTTGGAGGAACAACAGCAAGATCAGGAAGTGACTAAGATGGGAAATGGCAGTGACAGTGGCACCATTGACCAAATAACCTGTTGAAAACATTTTGTTTAGCAGGGCACAACCCCTCCACATTTGTTCACAGAATCACACAGATTCACGGAATGTTAGAGGTTGGAAGGGACCTTGAAAGATCATCTAGTCCAACCCCACTGCCAGAGCAGGATCACCTAGAATAGGTCACACAGGAATACATCCAGATGGGTTTGAAATGTCTCCAGAGCAGGAGACTCCACAACCTCTCTGGGCAACCTGTTCTAGTGTTTTGTTACCTTCACAGTGTCAAAAGCTTTTCCTTATGTTCACATGGAAACTTTGTGCACCTATTGCCCCTTGTCCTACCATTGGACATCACTGAGAAGAACCTGACTCTGTCCTCCTGACACTCACCCTTCGTGTATTTGTAAACATTAATGAGGTCAGCCCTCAGTTTCCTCTTCTCCAAGCTAAAAAGAGCCCCAGCTCCCTCCGCCTTTCCTCATAAGGGAGATGTTCCACACCCTTAATCATCTTTGTTCAAAGTGACAAACCAGTGACCAAGACATATATTGCATTGGGTTGAAAGTGACNGCCCTCAGTTTCCTCTTCTCCAAGCTAAAAAGAGCCCCAGCTCCCTCCGCCTTTCCTCATAAGGGAGATGTTCCACACCCTTAATCATCTTTGTTCAAAGTGACAAACCAGTGACCAAGACATATATTGCATTGGGTTGAAAGTGACCCTCACGAGTCATTTTGTCCACCCCCCGCTGCAGCGAGCAGAGACACCTCCAACTAGATCAGGATGCCCAGGGCCACATCAGGTCTGATCTCTAGGGATGGGGCTTCAACCACATTCCTGGGCAACCTGTTCCAGTATTTTACCACTCTTATTCTAAAGAACTTCTTATGTTCAACCTAAATCTATCCTGCTCCAGTTTAAAGCACTATGACAAGTAGATGCTGAGCAGACAGTTTTCCAAATGAGATGACTAACCTACAGGTGACATTTTTCTACAGATCCTTAGAGACTTACTGAAGTGTGTCAGAAGTGATTCTAAGAAACAAATCTGTCTCAGAATAGGTAAGGTTTTAAGGTCAGCAGCCCTCATGGGGCAGGGCACTGTGAGGCCTACAAATTTCCTCAAGCAGGAATGACATCTAAAGAGCATTCAAAATCCCTAAAAGAGTATTTGATGTGAGGAAGGAGGAAAAAATTCTGGAGCTGCAGAGGTCAGTTGAACTAGTCTCCCAAGTCTGTTTTCTAGATAGTACATTCCATGCAGCAAATGGCCAGGTGGAAAGGGGTCAGAAAACCCATGTGCTGCACTGGGTTTCTCATGGTAGAAAAGGGCTTAGTGCTGCTTTCCTACCTCAGTGGCAGAGAGAGGTTGGATGTTGCTTGTGAAACGCTATTCTCCACTAATGCTACACATTGTGCCGGTGCTGTGAATGGGCTTACAGATGGGATTGTGAACCCTTGGTACTGGTTCAGGGGGCAAGAGGGGAAGAGGCACACGAGAGTATGTGGTGTGTGTGGGAAGTCTGCAGTGCATCTGCTCCCACTTCATCAATTCTTTGCATAGAAGGAGGCTGACATTAACACTCACTGTATGGATTTTGCAAGGTCTGTGGTGACATGTGCTTCCTGCAGCAGATTAGAGTCAATTTTTGTCTTTTTGAAAGTGGTTAGAAGTAGTCTAGTTTTGTTATTTGCTTGGCTTTAGGTATTTGTGTGCTAGTGCTGGTAGTGTCAGGAAACCAACAAGATTAGGTTTAGGTTGGACATTAGGAAGAAGTTCTTTATGATGAGGAACACTGGAAGAGGGTTGCCCCAGGAGGTGGTTGAGGACTCTTCCATGGAGACTTGCAACATCAGGCTTGATGGGGCTCTGCGCAACCTGATTTAGTTGAGAAAGTCCCTGTTACTGCAGGGGGGTTGGATTAGATGATCTTTAAAGGTCCCTTCCAACCCAATGCATTCTAAGATTCTGTGATTCTGGCCTAACAAAGGCAAGAATACTGTTGGGCAAGGGAGTTTCTTGTGACCTGTTCAGTGTTGCTGACAGTGCACCTGTGCTACCTACAGGTGTCATAGCCAGGAGTACCACACTTCTATTTTCATACCCTCTGAGAGCAATTCTTCAAACTCCAGGATTTCATGATTCTAAGATGGGATTTGTTATCTTTGTTCCTCATTCCACTGCTCCAGTTGTCCATGATCCTAGCTGGTCCTGGCTCAGCAGTCTTTCTGTTATGAACTGTATGGACCCGCCCTGATACGGGTAACCAGTGTTCCCAGAGCAAGGTATCATTAATGAAAACAGTCTCATAGCCATAAAAGGAAAACCCTTTCTTTTGGTCCCTTCTGGCAGTAGGACAACTGGTCCTGCTTTTCCAGTTCCTCAGTGGATCAACTTTTTTTGTGAGAGTCTGGGCTCCACAAAGGTGTTCCCTTTCCCATGTCTCCAAGTAATTATAGAATCATGGAATGGTAGGGGTTGGAAGTGACCTCTGGAGATCACTGGGTCCAACCTCCCTGCCAAAGCAGGATCACCTAGGGCAGGTCACACAGGAACGTGTCCAAGTGCTTTTAAAACTATATTGGTGCTTTGGCCCAAATTCTTAGGCAAAATTTTCCTTATGACCTAAAAGTAGTGTGTTCCCAGGGATTGTAGCAAGTTCCTACCTGTTAGTGACCCTAGTTCTGTTATGCCAAGAGCGCTTATTTAGAGCTAAGACAATACCTTTGAAACTGGTTTACTGAGATATTAAAAATTAAAAACAACTTTTTCCTTGGTATATTTCTTTAAAACCTGCTCTATGAAGGTAGGAAAAAACCCTTGTAGCTGAACATGACCCTGCAGAAAAATCGCCCTTTAACTACTCTATACAGAATCAGAGTGGTAGGGCTGTAATATCACTGATAATGCCAGGTTACAGAATCACAGAATGTTAGGGGTTGGAAGGGACTCCTGAAAATCGAGTCCAACTGGTGCTGCCAGAATGGGATCACCTAAAGTAGATCACATAGCAACACATGCAGGAGGGCCTTTAAAGTCTCCAGAGAAGAAGACTCCACCATTTCCCTGGGCAGTCAGCTTCAGTGCACCAGCACCCTCAAAGTAAAGAAGTTTCTCCTCACACCCAGATGGAATCCCCTACACCCGTTACCCCCCATCCTGCCACTGGGGACCACTGAGAAGAGTCCACCCCCATCCTCTGACACTGACCCCTTAGATATTTGTAAGCATTAATAAAATCCCCCCTCAGCCTCCTCCTCTCCAATCCAAACAGACCCAGCTCTCCTCATATGATAGAGCATGTTCTAGTCTCCTAATCATCTTAGGTCCTTGACTGCATTTTCATTTTAATACTTGTTTTTGTTATGAGGTCATTTGGAGACTGGAAATCAGAGCAAGGATATGAAATTCACTACTCAGAATTCCTCTCAAAATTGTCAGCTAACTATCCTGGCTCCAAATCAATGATGTACAGGAGTAAGTGCTCTGTGTTGCATCCTCTAACTCTTACTGTTACCGCTCTCCTTTGTGTAAAGAAGCTTGCAGAGGCAGACATTCATCTAATATTTCCATTAGAACAATCCCACTAATACAAGTGTTTTAAGTGTAGACTTTTTGTTGTAGAAATAATAGCTTAAGTGGAGGTGGAACCTCCTCTATACATCTTCCCTTTTTTCTTTTGAAATCTCAGGGCCTACAGCATATTTTATGTCACAGGAAATATCGGTGTAACTGCATATTGTAATTTGCTTGCAACACGTGCCGTGGAATGTATCAGTGATGTGTTTGACAATGATAGCAATTCAGAAATAATACAGTTTTATGATCTAGCAGACTTTTTTTTATCAAGCTATTAAGTCTTTTACTGTTTGTTGGTGGTGTAACATCATAACAAGAAGCGGTGTGTAACTTACACTGCATCTAAAGTGAAAACATTGCTTCTAATGCCTCCTCCCATGTAAAACAAAGTCTTGCCAGAAAAGGCCTCTTTAGCTGAACACACAGGCATTTATGTGATGAAGGATTTCCCTCTGCATCCCCACATCTCTCCAAGCATTCGTGTAGCTGTGAGTGATGGAGGCTACAAATGAAAATGTCAGACAGAAAGTGTTTATGCAATTTTGAAAATAATGCAGATATTGTAGTTGAATCTGAGAGAGATAAGATTACGCTCTCTGTGTGTCTGTTTGTGTGTCTGTGTGTATGAAAGAAAGCAAGCTAGAGAGAGATTGCATTGTGTTAGGAAAAGGAATGACAGTAGGTATTAGAGAGAGATAAAATTGTATTTTCAGGGCCTCTGCATTAGACAGATTTCATTGTGCAGGTGTGTGAGGCTGGGTTTATGCTAGAGCCCAGAAGGCAAATAACATCCTAGGCTGCATCAAAAGAAGCACAGCCAGCAGATTGAGATGGGTGATTCTGCCTCTCTACTGTGTTCTGTGAGATCTCACTTGGAGAACTGTATTCAGCTATGGAACCCCCAAGACAAGAGAGATATGGATGGGCTGGATCTGGTCCAGAAGAGGGCCACAAAGATGGTTGGAGGGTTGGAGCACCTCTCCGATGAAGACAGGCTGAAAGAACTGGGGCTGTTCAGCCTAGAGAAGACAAAGCCCAGGGGAGACCTTACAATTACATTTTGGTATCTGAAGGGCATCTACAGGAAGACAGGGAAAGAACTGTTTAGATGGGCTCGTAGTGATAGGATGGGGGGCAGCAGTTTTAAAATGGAACCAGGTAGATTTATGTTGGACGTAAGGAGGAAGTTCT
>WBNM01041485.1:6560-23579 GCA_013399055.1 Ramphastos sulfuratus
TTTTGTGTAATTGCTGTTTCCACGCCTATTGTGATAGGTGTTTTTTCAGTGATTCCCTGTACAGACCAAGTCAGTAGTTTTACAAGGTATGTGCAGTCCCAAGATGATCTGCAGTGGGAAGGTGTTGCTTTGAAGGTTTACCCAGTGAAGTTGTGGATGCCTTATCCCTCAAAGTGTTTGCAACCAGACTGTACGAACCTTTGAGCAACCTGGTCTGATAGGAGATATCTCTGCCCGTATCAGAATGGTTGGAACTAGATGATCTATAAAGTCTCTTCCAACTCAAACTGTTCTGCGATTCTGTGAAGCTGGAAAGTAGGATATAAAAGGACAATTTGTCTACTTTGCTGCAGGTTGTGCTTATAGAATTGAGCGTTGCAGGACATTCCTGTAGTTTCCTGATGGTTTTGAGTACATAAAACTAATTATTGAAGTAGAAAAACATTTGGGAAATTGGTAGGGGAAGGTGCAGTAGACTAGATTAGATTCAGACTTATGATAAGCCTGTAAATCCCAAAGGACAGTAATGCACAGTAGATTCTGTATCAGTGCTGTGTTGTATGGCATTGACTATTGCACTTGGACGCTGTCTTTGTTCAGCTCTGCTGAAGTAACCAATTGATAAATTGTTGATTTCAGAATAGCTCTAATGTTTCCCTGGCCCATGCCTAGAATGTCTGCAGGCACTCCTGTCTTTATCAGGAGGTACCAGCCGTGGTTCTAAGAGCATGTTGTCCTATATGCCGTGGTTACACCTAGGACATGCCAGTGTCACATTTGAGCATGTGTTTGCCATCCACATAGTTGTTAGATTCTGTAGATGTGGCTTTCAGCAAAGGATTCTTTGGGGTATTCAGCTGTTTCTATTCCCCTGCTTGCCCCTATGCTCTTGGAAACACAAAGCCTCCAACAAGGTCCCTCCTCCCTCATTCGTCCTGTCAAGGAAATGGATTCGCTGATTGTTTTCCTGAGAAGTTGCAGAAGAATAAGCAATTTCAGGCAAATTGATGTCTGGATTGGTGCCCAGTCTTCAGGGAATACTGTCTTGAATGTCATGTGTTGTACCAGAAAGGTACTGTTATAAATACCTACTGAGTTTAGTGGTCTTTCTGTTTGCTTGGTTTCTCCCAAGAAGTAGCAGACATGAAAAGCAGTGCTGTGGAGATGAGGTGGGATACCTTTGACCTGCATTGAGCATGGTTTCTCTGTAGGCATTTGAGAGCTGTCCTAATATGGCTGATAACATGTCGGGTTCATTTTGCTCCTCCCAAATCCTGAAATACTGTGTCCATGTTTGGGCTCTCCATTTCAAGAGAGTAAGGGATCTGCTGGATAGAGTTCAATAGAGAGCTACAAGGATGATAGTGGGACTTGAACATCTCTCTTGTAAAGAAAGACAGAGAGAACTGAGGCTATTTAGTCTTGAGAGGAGAGAGCTGAGGGGAGAATCTTATTAACATCTGTAAATATCTGAGGGGTGGGACTCAAGATGAAGGTACCGGGTTCTTTTTAGTGGTGCCCAGTGGTAGGGCAAGGAACAATGGGTGCAAGCTAAAATGCTGGAGGTTCCACTTCAACACAAAGAGACACTTCTTTATGGCGAGGGTGACAGAGCACTGCAACAGGATGCCCAAACAGGTTGTAGAGTCTCCTTCTCCAGACACATTCAAAACTCACCTGGATGTGTTCTTGCCATAGGTGATCCTGCTTTGTCAGGGCAGTTGGACTAGATGATCTCTGGAGGTCACCTCCAACTCCTAACATTCTGTGGTTCACCTCAGAGCAGTGCATTTTCCTGTATTGAAACCTTGCAAACTGGAGAAGACTTATTCTGAGTTAATCTTTTTTTCTCCCCTAGTCTTCCAGTTTCTTGTTTACAGCAGTTGCAGTGTCCTGTTTCGAATACCCCATGCAAGTGAGACCAGAAGTTGATTGAGGCTTCAGGGTGTTACTGTGATCAAAGCAATACTAGCAATTAGTGAATTGTCTTAAAACAGGTCTCTAGAATTATTGCAGTTTTGCAGACAATTGATAGAAATAGCACAGCTTAGTTCTCCATGAAGTGTGGTATGTTTTTGTATCCCTAGCCTTGGGTTGCTTAAATTTTACATGCAAAAGTATCCTAAGAGGTTCACACTAGAGATAAAAAAATGCAGGGAGAGATGTGCAAGGTGATGACAACCTGATGACAGGAGGGAATTACATGATCGTAGAACACATAAATGCCTTAAAACTAATATGCCTGAAAAAACACTTCTGCCATGGTCCTGCATATTTCTGTCCTCAGCATTTCCTCCACAGTTTCTTAGAAGTCAGTTGCCCAGCTTTTACTGACAAAGCTCTGGTTGAGAGACTCGTTTACTGCTTTTTTTTAGGTCCCCTCTCTAGATTTTTCTTAAGATGACATGAAGACTTTGTGAAGGGTCTCTTGGTATGATTATTGTGGCAAACCAGTTGTTTTTTTCCTTCAGAAGAGTGGCCCACAAGTGTGGGAAAGGCTTTGGTGTTGAAGCTATGCCCTGTTCCTTTGTGCTTCAGCATTGGCAGACGTGGAGGAGGAGGGAGAGAAAATGCTGGCTTGGAGTTACCAAGATGAGGTGACATTTCTCAGTTGGTAGCAATCTCAAACATGATACTGTGATTGTGCAAGAAATCATCATTTGCCCCCTTATCTTCCTCTGACTGTTCCACTTGTGATTTGATTAACTTCCCCCCTGAGACCCTGCAGTGGGGACTTTCCCTCCTGTAAGCTACATCTCCACTAGAGGGGGATGCCACTATAGCTATACTGGGAAACTTTGGGGATTTGGTTAGTTTCTATTCCTTCACTCTTCCCTGCTGGGAGGGTTACCTTAGGAGACCACTGTAGGACCAAAGGCTAGTGGGACCCCTCTGCCCAGTAATGCCCTTATGCAGCAACTGACCAAGTAGCAGGCATTAGGTTTCTCCAAAACATTGTCTGTTCTGCCAGCTCACTGTGATGCATGTTTGTATAGCATCTTAGAATCATGGAATGGTTAGAGTTGGAAGGGACCTTAAAGATCGTTTCATTTAAATCCTCTTGCATGGGCAGGAACACTTTTCCACTACATCAGGTTGCTCAAAACAGGGATGGGGCATCCACAACCATTGGGCAGCTTGTTCCAGAGCCTCACCTCCAGCACAGTGAGGAACTTCTTTCTTACATCTAATCTAAATCTACCTTCTTCTAGTTTAAAGCCATTACCTCTCGTTTTAGCACTACATGCCCTCTGTAGCTTCCTCGTAAGACCCTTTAGGTACTAGAAGGCTGTTATGTCTCCCTGTCTTCACAGGAGAGATGTATCAGGCCTCTGATCATCTTTGTGGCCCTTCTGTGGACCTGCTGTAACAAGTCCATGTCTGTCTTACATTGGGAGTCCTTGAGCTGAGCACAGTACTTCAAGTGAGGTCTCATGACAGCAGAGGAGAGGGGAAGTATAAGGTTAGCTGACCTAGAAGTGGCTCAGCAGTGAGGGAAATCAAATATGAGACCTAGCACACCTTAATGGTTTACTCAGTGACCAGAGGTCCTGTAACTTTGGTGATGTGGACACAGCTGGTGGGTTGCAGTTGTGGGATGCCTAAAAAATCTGCTTTGTGGGTGGATTTCAGTATGTTCTCCTTTTGTGGCTTGGTTCCCTTGGACTTCTCGGTTTATTTGTGTAGTTACAAAAAAAAGAGTCTTAGTGGTTCCTGAGTAATGCTTCATGGCTTATGCTTTTGTTATTAACTGTCTTAAGGAGGCTTTGAAGTGTGTGTGAGTGTTTAATGTTTGTAACCATGCTAATGTGCACTGAGTTCCAAGGGGAGATTTTGAGGCAAACTACTATTTAGTTTTGGTTTTCATTTTTAAGAATAGTCTGTTGCTATTCAGCTGGACTTTTCTCTGCTAGAATGGCTTTTTCTTCTTTCTTGCTCTTCAAAAGATGTGCATCAGGAAAGTGGTGAAACAGACTAGATAGTGTTTGGTCATTTGTCTTGTCATTGCATGTGTTACAATATTTTCATTGTTCTGTTTCTATGCTAACTGCATTCTGCCTACTGACTTCTTTTGATTTCCACTTGAATTCTCGGTATCTTGTAAATATTCTAATTGAAATATTTGATGTTTCTGTGAGGCAATACGTGTGATGAGGACCTGGTCAGAGAAGTTGAGTAATGACTGAAGTGTGGTGTGAATTTACAACAATCTACTTAATTCATGTGACCTCTTGTGTTCCCTGAAAGCTTGTCTGCTAACACAACTCCGAGTTAATCCAAGTCAATTCTTAAAGTGAATTAGTCAAGCTGCATGCTAATCCTCTCTGTTTACCTGCTTATTCAGATAGGCAGCAGCCTAAGTTGCATTAAACTTCACTTGATAATTGTGAGGGGAAGAGTCAGAGGGAAACATGATGAAATGTCGGTGGTATTCTTCATCTTTCTCCTTCCAGGGCATATTTCAGGACTGCTTTACATTTATAGGTCTTGAATTCTTGGAATGATCAGCATGAGCTACCTGAGGCCAAAACCCAGCACTGTGCTGCAGCTCTCTGCTAAGCATCCCTGACAGCTACTGGTGTATTTTGAGGAGTGTATTACTTTCTGGTCATTCCTAAAAGTTGTTCCTCAAAACCTCAGAGTTGTTGAGGTGCACTAAACAACGGAGAATATGGTGCAGATTTTGTGCATAAAGAAGCCCTTTGATCTCTGCCAAGAAACTGTAACCAATCCTCACTTTTACAGCGTGGACCCCTAAATTTTGGGTATATTGTCCCAAGCGCATCAGACTCACATGGTGGGCAAGAAGTAATTACTTTTCATTTGTCAACATTCGGATTTTTATTGTCTTGAGCTACTGGCCTTGCTCCTCCTCCATCGTGGCAAGATCAAAGGTAAGATCTTATTTCTGGGTCACTGCTGTCCATCAGATAAGTTTGTTTGTGGCCTTGGGAAAACGCAGTGACATGGGAATAGGGAATTTAAAGCCTGTCATTAAGATAATTCTTTCTCATTGTCGATTCTGAATTCCTTCAAACTTCATTCAGCTTAGCTATGCAAAATACAACACTGCAGAAATGGCCTGGAGAACAATCAGTCGAACTGCTGCAGATGTTACAAAAATATTTCTGAAGCAGCATGACTGTTATTTCTAATTTAAGGGTCTGATTAAACAGTTACTGTGTCTGCACTGGTGCTGGCCTGAACCACGTGAAGCTGATGCCTTGTAGTCTTCAAGGTCTCTTTTTTTTTTTTTTTTTTTGCAGAGGCGGGGGATGGTTGGCAAATTTCTATTTCAGATAAACTTAATTAAACTTTGCTCACTACTGGTCAGGGTCTGTCTAGATCTATATCAGGATGGTACATTTGTAATTTGGGGTTTGAGGTTTGGCATACTCAGTTGTGGACTTCCCTGGGTTTGGAATTTTCAGATTATTGTATTTTGTGGGTGGTTCATTCTTCCTGAAGATTGAACATCTGTTTTGTGGATGGGGTTGGGGGGGGAAAGAAGTATTTGCTTTAATGCTGGCCCCCCTCGAAGCTGTTTAGAGAATTGTGACATTCTGTTTTCATCCAGATGTTTTTTATCTAGCGAAAAGGATATAGCCTGAATGGTTAAATGTGAACTTGTTTCAGAAGAATGCCAGCCTGCTACTGCTTTCCTGAGTTTTAAACAGAAGGTGGATCCTGTCAGTCTCTGTTGCTGATCCACAGAAGTGTTGCATTGTTTCATTTTGTTTTTTTGTTCTTCAAAATAAATGATTACATGTCTGAGTTCTTGAGGAGATAAGTTCTTGCTGCTTTTCCTGCTGAGAGGTGGTACTGGAGAAAAGCATCCTGGTATCTTGTATGGTGATTTATATCATGATACAAGTGACTTTGCCTACTATTGTCTTCTTTAATGATACTAATTAGCAAGCAAAACAGTGATAAGAATGCACCAGGAGTTAAATTCTGTCGAACAGCAGTGTTAGGCAATGCCAGCATCTTGCACTGTGTCGTGGAAACTGCTTCTTACAATCCCAGTGTTCAGAAGCATTTTAATGAGCACCTTCTTGTTGGGTTTGGTTTCTTTTTTTGTTGTTGGGTGGGTTGTTTGGTGTTTTGTGTTTTGGTTTTTTGTGTGGGGTTTTTTTTTTCCTTTTTTTCCCTGTTTGTTTATAATGGAGGAGAACAAAGCATGCAGCAAAACTGCACACATGATGACAGCAATGGTTAATGACACATCATAAATGATGAGCTATCCATGGTGACTTTAAACTATGATAGTTCTTCAAATTTAGTCTGTCAGTAGATATAAACCATTTTAAAAGAGTTTCAGAAACTGTTTTGAAATAACTTATATTAGAAGCATTTGGTACTTCAGAAGTCATTACGACGAAAGTGCAGATTATGAAAACATTGTCATATGGCAGCAGCTTCCTTGTGGTTGTGCTATGAGAGGCCATCCACAGTGTAGTTAACTTGTTTACATAATCCTGAGCATATTTGTGTTATTTTCCAGTGGTTGATGTCTAGCTGCTTTTTCCTTCGTTTTTCCTGATGATTCTTTTTTTGAAATTCGGCATAGTGAGATAGTGTTGAAATCAGGTGATGGCTTCCAGGTTCATGCTGCTTTTACTTGAAACAGAGAAATTAGAAATTCAGGGATATGTTACTGTTCCAGCACTCACCAATTCAAAAAAACCCAGTGAAGCTGCTTCTGTAGTTCCTTGAAGCTGATGGTATGGGTAGTAAAGATGCTTTAAAGCAATTTTCGTCATGGCTTGGGGGATTAGTTGTGTTATCTTATGCTGTTGAAGGAGCTCCTGAAAGGTCTGAGAAAGCATGTGTGTTCCAGATGGCACCCCTTGAATTTAGCCAGATGCTCACTCATTCTGCTGAGAGAGAGTGGGAAGGGGTTCTCTAGCCTTGCTGAGTGGCAAAGCAGTGATCATCTTGAAGCAATCCTTAACAAGCAAACATTAATGGAGATCATTAGGAGAAGCTGTATTATAGAAAATGATTGTAATAAACTCTAGAGGTTATGGATAGTAAGAGGGCAACCTGATATGTTGGTTTTAAGGGTGGTACTGCAGGAGAATGAGAAAACTGAGGAAGCCATAAAGAATTTTTTGACTTTTCAGACAAAGCTCAGAAGAAGCTTTTCAGAGAAGTAGGAGTCTTCAAGAGAAGATGAAGATTTTTGGATTTAAAAAAACATCAAGAAAACACTGCCCAAGAGATGGTTGTGGAATAGATACAATAACAATATGGAAATAACCGAGAAGGGAGGTTGAGCAAGTGAGAATTGCACTGAATGGTGCAAACTGACCTAGGTCAGAGAAGTACAGAAAGGATTCTTAAAAAGGACAGTTGTACAAACTAAATTGGAGTTTTGTCCAATGGTAAATAAGATTTCAAGTCCCTCAGAATGTAGCAGAGAGAGAAAGAGTACCCTGTGTTTGGCAGGGAAAAGGAGCAGTTGTGGCCAGCATGGTTGTGACACTTTCAGCAATAATATTGAGATTTGACTAGAAAATTATGAATGCTTCTGGGTGGGCTTTTTTAGTTGTTTTGCTTTGTTTTTTTCATTTCATCCTGGCAGTATGCAGAGATACCTGTGTGCTGCTGCATGCTCTGTGGATTAGCCTGTAGCTGGTACAAAGTCCAGATTGTACCTTAACTGACTTTTCTTAGAATGAGCGTGTTTATGGTTTTACATGTTAAAATCTCAAATGTTATGAGTTTGTCTTTTCAAAATGTGTTTTCTATTTATTAGTAAAGTGTGTCACTTTCATCTGATAGCAGAACTCAGAATTGTAAAAATTTAAATCCCCTAGAATATCCTAAGGGAAAGGAGTTAATTGCTTTGGACAGAGAAGACTAGAAAGCCAGAAAAAAATTCTTTTTAGTCAGGTACAACAGTAGTTTCCTGCCATCGTGATGGGATGTTTATGTGCCTTAAAAATGACCTTTTAAGTGAGCAGCTTGCTACCACTGAAACAGAGGAGAGAAGATGTTTGGTGTTCTCCTTTCAAGATGTTCTTGGTCACTTGCATTAATCTGAAAAGTGTCATAATGGGCCAATGAGAATCCATTCTGCTTCTATAAGTGCTGTAATGTTATCTCCTCAGATACCTTTTCCTCTGAGTAACAAACAGGAGCTTATTATGTGTGTTGCAGAAAGAATGATGAAGAGTTTCTATGACTTCAGCAGGGTTGGACTTAAATTGAATGCTAAGGGCAGCAGATGTCCTCCTCCTCCCTCAACAAAATCCATTTGAACTTCACGGGCACAGGATCAGACTCTTGTTTTGCCAGAATAAACCAGAAGAATCCAAGAAACCAAACCAAAATAAAACCTCCAACCAACTAACAGCAACAACAACCCCCCCCCACCAAAACAAACAAACAAACAAGAACCCTAAAACCCCACTACAAAATGACTTCCAGAGAGAATTAACAGCTTGCAATTTTGAAAGTAATCTACTCACCAAGGAGGCTTCACAGTGGCCACATCTGAAGGTCACTTCTTGGGATAAACATCAGAACAGGTAAAAGAGAAAGGCAGACATGCATAGGTTAATTATAGACTATTGAACTGTCTGCCCTTTTGGTGGAACCCAGGGAATAACTGTGGTTAGCCTGCTTTTGTCATTGTCAAAAGGGATATGAGGCATGTCGACAAGCAAAACAGAGTGGCATATGGACAAGATTTCCCTACCAGGTAAATGCTTCCGGATAGTGTATAACCTACTGATTCTTCTGCATTAAAAAATTGGTCAATAGGCATTTTTTCTCTTTTATGTGTTCTGAATGATCTTCTGCTTTTTTAGGGGAGTTGGCCAGGACTCAGATCATGCCTTGCTGGGATTACTGGGATGATGACTCGCTTGACCCATGAGAACTCAACGAGAGCAGAATCCTAACAGGGGGTGCCAGTGCACAGTGGTGCTATTTTATTGTTGTAAATTAGTTCAGTGTGTGGTAAATTAATAAAGTGACAGATTGTCTCCTTAATCTGGTGGTGGGGAAGAAGGGACAGTTTCATAAAACTCTGCTCCTGCAGAGTTCATGAAACCGTTTAGCTTGGGTAAGGAGGCTCCCCCTGACACATCTTTCCTGAACTCCTTGCAGGCTGTATTCTGTGAAGGGAAGATGCAGCAGCAGTCTTGTACTACTTGTACAATTAATTATGAAGATTAGAACAATTACCTTCTCCTGATTTGCCACAGAGCTCCTGTTCAGAAAGAATTTGCTGATGTAATTTACTTATTTTTGACTGAAGCACAGACTGCATTGTGAGTGCAGATGACGTAGATTTGAAATCCTCTGTTGATTATAATGTTGTGGAAGAGTCCTGTGGATGTGAGGGCAATTTTTTTTTTGATTGTGTTGAAATAATTTTCTTTCTAGCCTCAGATTACTGCTGAAAACTTAATCTTTTTTCCTTATTTCAGGAAGACTAACAGTCTTCCTGACAGTGAAGACTGAGGTGATGGAAACTTCAGGAGGTTGCAAATTTCCCTGGAGCACCTTTTGAAAAACTTTGAGGTGTTCAGGTGTGAGGGCAGATGGCAAAATAGGAAAGATGAGTTCCTTTGGGACTTCTGCATTTTTATTTGATCTCGTTAAGTTAACTCTCTTAGTCTTACTTTTTTGTGTGTGTGTAAGATGCCTTAGAGGTGGCTGGAGAAGGTTGAGGTTAAGTTTCCCAAGGTAGTGTTTGTAATTATTTTGTTTTGCCTTAAGTGAAAGCTGAATGCTCTGGCAAGCTAGCTGTTCCTCTGCTGAGTAAAGCAGTCTTCAAGGTGATAGACAGCTAAACATGCTGTTAGTGGATAAAAGGTGGTTGTGGTATCTATTCTGTGGAATGCGTGCTTTGGCTGACAAAGTGCAATCAAAGCAAGCATCATGCAAGCATAGAAGCAGATGTATTACTTACATGGAACTATAGCAATAATAAAATCCCTGATTCTGTGGTGTCTTTTTGTGGCACTGAATGACTTTCAAGACAGTCGTTTAGGGCATTGTTGCTTTGAAGTTGGAGTAGTACTAGTATAGACATTATTTGCATTGACATGTCCAATGTCTGGGTTAGATCTGAACTTGGAAAAGTTTTTGTTGTTCTGTGCTTTTGGATTTTGAAAATGCGAATGCTGAAATTGTAAAAAAACCTAAACAATTAACCCCCCCCCAAGCACCTCCCCCCAACAAACAAACAAAACACAACCAACTAACTAAAATCCCTGTGGAAAGCCAGAAGCCAGATAGAATCATAGAATGGTAAGGTTGGAAGGGACCTCAAGGATCATCTAGTTCCAACCCCCTGCCATAGGCAGGGACACCTCCCACTAGTACAGGCCTCATCCAACCTGGCCTTAAACACCTCCAGGGAGGAAGCAGCCACAACCTCCCTGGGCAACCTGTTCCAGTGCCTCACCACCCTCACTGGAAAGAACTTCCTCCTAACATCTAGTCTCTCCCCTCTGCCAGTTTAAACCCATTGCCCCATGTCATTACAAGACCTTGTAAATAGTCCCTCCCCAGCCTTCCTGTAGGCCCCCTTCAGATATTGGAAGGCTACTATGAGGTCTCCTCGGAGCCTTCTCTTCTCCAGGCTGAAGAACCCCAACTCTTGTAGCCTGTCCTCATAGGAGAGCTGCTCCAGCCCTCAGATCATATGCATGGGTTGAAAGAGAGATGTCTTTCAATAGTCAGGGGATCTTTCACTTTGTGATCTAATCCATTGGAGTGTTGTGGATCTTTGAGCTAGGTTTCTGTTAAAATTAGGAAGAGAGAAACTTAGACACTGATTGTAAAGTAGAAAAGTACTGGAGTACTGAGTGAAGAGGTGAACGTGCCAGGGGTAGGCCATAAAATGGCAACAATGGATAAGTTAATATAATTTCATTGGAGCATCAAAACTTTATATCTGGAAGCACAGCTTGTATCTGCCCTTGCTGGTTTGCAGTGCTTGCTTCTATCTCCCTCTCCTGCCACTGTTTAGGCTGCTGCTTTCCTGCTTTGCTTTGCTCCAGCCTCACCTCCTCTAAGGTTACTATATGCTGTGATAGTTTATTTTGTCTACATTGTTGTATTTAGTTTAACTGCAAAAATAGAGTTTTGTTTTCTGACTTTCCAAATCCTGAGGTGTAGTGATTTTTCTCTCCCTGGAGCAGATTCACGCTAAGTTATTGGTGGAGGGATCCAGTCTAACCCTTAACAGATGTTAAAGTTCTTTTACCCTGGTCTCCCCAGGATTTTGAAGTGGGTCAGGCAGCACACTGGAGATCAGATGGTACGTACCAATGACTCTTGCTGAAGGGCTGTTCTCAGGCTCTCTCTCAGTGCTTAGTCAGGAGGCTATCTCAGCCTGCCTCCCTGCCAGTCTTTTTGCAGGTATTTATAAGCCTTCACCATTGCATGGAACATCCTGTAAATGCAGCTCTATTAGTGCTCCTGCAGCTCTGCACATTGAGATTCAGGCCATGGCGTGGTTGGGTGGAATATTACAAAATCTCCTTCCACTACCATATAGCCAGTGATGGCAGGAGAGGAGATTTAGTGCCAACCATTCTGACTTTTGGACCAACCAACTCAATTGCCCATTGTAGTTACCAGTTTATTTATTCATTAACAAGTCATTTGTTGACAGTGAAACATATAAAATATTGTATTATTCTTATTATTTTTGTCGCATGTCTGTCTACCTTCCTCCTTCCCTCCCTCTCTTTTAAGCCATGATGATATTTTGTTTAGACAGTTTCTTTATTGTTCATCTGTTGTGGCAGGATGGAAAATTAACCTTTTTGTTTCTTTCATTTAAAAAAAAAATCTTTTTAATAATTGCCCTGGAAGCGTTTAAACAGTGCATTACTTCACCAGTAATAGATGTTCTGTAAGCAGAAATTATCTAAATAGAAATTGATGCTGTTGGATTAACTCACTCATCTTGCAACAGGAAAGATCTCATCTTAATATCTGCCAAGAAGTGACATTAAATGGCAAAGTGAATTAACCACTGATTACAGAAAAGAAGTGACTAAGGAAAAGGATCTTGTAAATACTTAGAGTGCATGTCAGGAGGATGGGACTAGTCTTTTTTCAGTGTTTCCCAGTGACAGGACAAGAGATAATGGGCACAAACAGGAACATCTAAACAGCTCCATCTAAACATGAGGAGGAATTTCTTTACTTTGTGGGTGGTAGAGCACTGGAACAGGCTGTTCAGAGTGGAGTCTTAATTTCTGGAGCTGTTCAAAGCCTGCCTGGACACTCCCCTGATCAACCTGCTCTACACAAACCTGCTCTTGCAGGAGGGTTGGACTAGATGATGTCCAGAGGTTGCTTCCAAGCCCTGTTGTTCTGTGATTCTGTCACCTTCCTGACTCCAGAAAAGAACTTGGGGTGCTGGTTGAGAGCTGACTGAACAGGGTGCTCAGGCAGCCAAGAAGGTCAACATCATTCTGGCCCATATCAGGAATAGTGTGGCCACTTTTGGATGTCTCACTACAAGAAGGAATCTGAGTGCATGTTTTGTCTCTCTGCAATGTACTAGCACAACAGCAGCATAGAAAATTTGCCCCATTTCCTGTTTTCTTCTGCAGAGGTGAATGAGTAGCTTGGTTTTGTTCTGCCTTCAACCTGTCATTGATCTTTCTTGTCAGACTGAAAAATCAGGCTAGTTTCTAAGAGCTGTTGGTAACTTTTGTGATACTTTTTCTAGTAGGAAATGGCATGGACAATCACGTATGTTTTATTCCACGTTTGGAGTTGTTTTTTTGGGTTTTTTTTGTTTGCTTGTAGTTTGCTTTGATTTTGTGGTTGTTTTTATTTATTTTTATATTTAATTATTTTTACTTGTAAGGTAGAGATTTTTGTATTTTTGTCTGAACCTTTCCATGTGTTAGCAAATTCCAGTAAAATCTCTTTTGCTATACAGTGAAGTTGAACTCTAGACATATTTGGCTTCACTGGCAGAAACAGTTTCCAGGGGCGGTGGTACAGCAGCATGAGAAATATTGTCCCTTTCCTCTAGCACTCCCCTTCCAGACTTCCACAACCCATGCAGAGCTATAGGCTGGGGTTGGAGTGGCTGGAGAGCAGCCAAACAGAAAGGGATCTGGGGATGCTGATTGACACCCGCCTAAACATGAGCCAGCAGTGTGCCCAGGTGGCCAAGAAGGCCAATGGCATCCTGGCCTGCATCAGGAATAGTGTGGCCAGCAGGAGCAGGGAGGTCATTCTCCCCCTGTACTCTGCACTGGTTAGGCCACACCTTGAGTACTGTGTCCAGTTCTGGGCCCCTCAATTTAAGAAGGACATTGAGGTGCTTGAGCGTGTCCAGAGAAGGGCAACGAGGCTGGTGAGAGGCCTCGAGCACAAGCCCTATGAGGAGAGGCTGAGGGAGCTGGGATTGTTTAGCCTGGTGAAGAGGAGGCTCAGGGGAGACCTTCTTGCTGTCTACAACTACCTGAAGGGTGGTTGTGGCCAGGAGGAGGTTGCTTTCTTCTCTCAGGCAACCAGCACCAGAACAAGAGGACGCAGTCTCAAGCTGTGCCAGGGGAAGTTTAGGCTCGAGGTGAGGAGAAAGTTCTTCACCGAGAGAGTCATTCGCTACTGGAATGGGCTGCCCAGGGAGGTGGTGGAGTCACCGTCCCTGGAGGTGTTCAAGGCAGGTTTGGACGTGGCACTTTGTGCCATGGTCTAGTCTCGAGGTCTGCGGTAATGGATTGGACTTGATGATCTTTGAGGTCTCTTCCAACCTTGCTTATACTGTGATACTGTGATACTGTGAACCCCTCATTAGAACTTCAGAAGTCCATTCTGACAGTGAATTTATTAATTCTTCTGAATTCTATCCTGCTTTCTGGGTAAGAGTGTCAGATGAAATAGCCAGGCAGATACCAGTAAAATGTGTACACTCAAATACATGGTCAGCAAAGTCTCACAGGGATGGTGAGTTTTGCACCAGCTTCCAAACGGTATGGAAGCAAGTGCTGAGGCAAGAGAAGGGGAGGTCTCCTTTCTGAGACATCAGACATTTGAAGGGAATCCAATGGGTCAAGTGTCTCATTAAGTGGAAAAAGACACGGCGCTGTTGTACTCTTGCCTTACACTCCTTCTGAACATCAGTAGACCACGCCATCTCCCTGGACATCTCTTTCATTTCTCTTCAGCTTCTTTTGCTCAGTATTGAATCACACCTATTGATATATTGCAGCTCTCATAATAGCTGAGCAACTTAACATGGGGTGCAAAAGGTTATCTTCATTTGCAAGCAGAACACACCCTGGAACAGAGAGAGAGAGCACAACTAGGAGGAAATACAGGTTGTGGGTATTTGTCCTGGTTTGAGCTGCCCAGAGCAAAAGTTCAGAGGCAGTAAGCTACCCCAAAGGGCTAAATAAAAACATTCACACACAATTGGAGGGTGAATGCAAAATACTATTTTCAAACATAACCAAAAAGTACAAAAGGTATAAAAGCACAAAGGGAACATATATCTGTATATCTATATATACATATATATAAAACCAAACTTGGCCTAGCTCTTCACCTGGACCCCCCAAAAAACACCTGACTGCAGCTTATCCTCAACCAGCCAAAGCTGCCCTCCTCCCCCACTCTCAGCCTCAGCAGACCCTGAGTAGCCCAAATACCCCCACACTGGGTCCTACAAGGCCAGTGACGTATCAAGAAATTAGCTTGCCAGGCAAGGCTGCAGAAGGACACAAACACCCCTGCAAACCAAGAGGTAACCTCCACTGCACAGTGCTCAGAGAAGAGAGCAGGCAGGAAGATAAAGAACTGTTTGTGAACTCCCCTTACATAGGGAGATGCAGCTGTGTCCACCCTCTGGGGACTGTCCAGGCCCCTGGGATTCTCTGGTACTCTGGAAGAATTCATCTCTTACAGCAGGACACTTAGTCTTCAACCTACAACAATACCATAAGCACTTAAATAAGCTCAGCCTGTCCTTGTGCTTCGGCAAGTCGTCCAGTAGACTCTCACATGCTTTCTGCAGCTCATTTTGCAAGTTCATTTGTGAGACTACACCACATACCAAACTCACTTCAAGGTTCAGCCAGTCTGGTCTCTGATACACAGCAAGATGTTTGCAAAAGCACCATTCCAGATGCGCCATGAGAGGAAAGAGTAGGAATGTCTGAAGGTGGCATTACAAAGAGCTGACAGGTGGCTTTCCTGAGGGGAATTGTGGCTGGAGGGCTGTCTAGCTGAAAGAGACCTAGGGGTTGTAATTGACAAGCAACTCAGTATAAGCCAGCACTGTGTACAGGTGGCCAAAAAAGCCAATGGCATCNTTCCAACGTGGGTTTTTAGGATTTTCCTGTTAATTGTTTTAAAGTATATTTCAAGAGTGTTTGAAGAGCTGCTAGCAAGTAACTTTTTCAGAACAGTTTTAAGATAAGTGAATTATGTTTTTGTAAGTGAATCTGTCCATCTCTCATTCAAAGTGACATCAGAAGTGGTAAAGGTTTTAAATAAAATAATACAAGGACTCAAAAGAGGTAATATCTTTCTCTTAGGAAGAAGATCTAGTGCTCTCTAACTTGTAAAATAAAGTTCGAAGTTTTTGCAATATTTCCTAGCAGTCACTATAGTAAAGGAAGGAGTAAGAGGAAGACGTCTGCTGTTTTCTTGGCAGAATGAAATTAAACCAATTTTTCTGCCTTTCATGTTTATTTTCTTGTGTTCTAGAAGTGTATCAGTAGTTTTTCTTCTCTTAGCCAAGTGGTTACTAGACAGCAGAAAAACACCTCCATGAGTCCATAGTAAGTAACTAATTCATGTTACCACCATGACTTTAACAAGTGGTGAAATAAAGTGGTAGACAGGTCAAGTCTTTGCTGTTGCTTTTGCCTGTATGGTGTTTGTTTGCCTCTTTACCATGTAAGGCAACCATGGCAGGGTCATGTTTTTATTTGTGTTTTCTACAAACTAATGCTTGCAAGCAGCAGTTGTTTAGTGAAGGAGGCTGCCAGAGGTGAGTGATGCCAAGACTTCAGATGCCACATGAAACCTGGAATGTCTCTGAAGTGACATCTGGAAATGAGACCCTTATGTCAGATCTTTTTCTCACCTTATAAGTGTTCTTTAAATGCCTTATTTCCTTGATAGGTTTATAGATTCTATCCATCTGGGATCAATTAGGACTTAAAATTGTCTTCTGAGAAACCGTAAGTTAGGCTTTTATCTACCAGAAGTATGTAGGTAGGGTAGCTTTCTTCAGCTAATCCACATTTAACAGCTCCAAGGTCAGAGCAGAACAGCATCTTCAGAGTAATCGAATCCAGAAACCCGAAGCCTGGGAAGTCAGTCTGTGGTAGCAAAAGATACTCTTATAGAGGTGTGGGAAGTCAAAGCTGAAAGATGACAACATTGCAGGGCACCTTAAATTGTCTGACGGGAGTTAGCCACAGACTGTGGAAACCCAATTTGCAGAGGCACTCTATCTTTGAGTGCTTAGGTGAGTTGGCTGTGATGTAGAAGTTGTAAAATTGCAGCTTGCAGCGAACTGTGCAAGAAACTGGGAAGGAATGAGGGTAATTTTTTGCCATTGTAACAGATTCTCCACAGAAGCAGTTCCTTCAAGGGCGGATGCTTTTGGGATAACGTGATTGCATTTCTCCTAATATCTTGAAGTAATGACAAAAGTGCAGCGTTCCTCTTTTCTGTGGTCTCAGACAGCTGATCCAGAAATCATGATGTTTAATCATAGCATGTGAAGGAGCAGCATGTTTTGTTTGGTGAGGATGCATTCCTGCTATGTACATTAGATAAAGGCTACTCTGCTGAGTGACAGCTGACTTTTTTTTTTTTTCCNTGTATCAGGAATCTGTGTCCAGCAGGAGTAGGGAGGTGACTGTCCCCTTGTGCTCTGCTCTGGTGAGGCCACACCTCAAGTATTGTGTTCAGTTTTGTGCACCTAAATACAAGAGGGATGTTGAGGTGCTGGAGAAAGTGCAGAAGAGGCCAACAAAGCTGGGGAAGGCCCTGGAGAATAAATCT